>CAKNXH010029988.1:0-13988 GCA_932178445.1 Andricus quercusramuli | reverse complement strand
AGAAGTGTTGGAGAATTCCAAACATTTTTAACAGTGTATCTTTAGATATCTTATCAGATGGAGAAGATTATGAAGATGAAAAAGAATTATTATTTTTAGAGGATTTAATATTTCGAGATTAATACTCAACTTCTTCCTTACTCATATATTCACTTACTTTTCAAAAATAAAGATAATTATAATAAAAAATAATATAATACAAAAAAATTTGCCGGTATGCCATTTGGGCTGAAGTAAAATTAAAACTGTAGTCTTCGCCAGCTTAAGCGATATGGCAATAATAATACTTCATATAAAAACAGGTAACCTCCATTGGTCCAGATCATGATAGTCGCCATTTTGTAGTAAATGATACGCAGATAATTCTTTCTATTTATTCATTTTTACCATTACTTTCATTGTAAGTTGTTATTAAAGATATTGTATCTTAGGTTCATAAAGTGATTATTTACTTCAAGGCTATGTAATTGAATATAAGCTATAATATTTATGATGAAAGATTATTTATGTCCAAAGAACCTTAATTCCAATTGTATAATTTTTGTAAATTTTTGTGATGTTGTGAAATAAGTACCACAATTATGCTTTCCATATTATATGTACATATATTTAATTCTTCTAGGGAATTAGTTAAAACAATTATTATTAATTAAAATTTTCAGAAAAATATAAAGAGCAATTGTTCGAATGTTTTAATACTTTCAATGAAAATAACTGTTTATTGCTTTTTATGTGTTAAATGATTAATCAATATGTACATATATTTTAATTTTCTCTGGTTATAGTTTTGCAAAAAAACAATGTAAAAATTATTTGAATGTTTCAAGCAGAATAATTGTTTAATGCATTTCATTTATTAAGTATGAACTGATTCTGTTTGAAATAACATTTTCTGGAATAAGTCAAAAGAAATTAAATTTAATAAAAGAAAAGTCAAAATTTCAAAAAAATATTTATAAAGTGAAAATTATCTTAAAGTTTCAATAAAAATAATTTTTTCATCTTTTTATGTTGTGAACTGATCAATTAATTATTAGCTGATAATTTTTCTCGCTATATTGAATTAAATAAAGGTAAGAATTCAGCTTTTTTATATTAAGTAACATAAATTGATCATTTAATTTAAGGTCTTATAATTGAAAATTGGATATAATTTTTATAATAAAAATTTATTGATATTTAAAATACCCTTATTATAATTACATAATTTTTCAAATGTGCCTGATTTTGTAAAATGAGTATCTGAATTTAATTTTCAAAACTATATGTAAATTTTTTTTATTTTTTCTGAAATTAGTATAAAAGTTTATGAATAAATGAAATTTTTATAAATGAAAGTAAAAATTTGCAATAATGTAGGGTAAAAATTATTTGAATGTTTCAATGAAAGTTATAGCTTAATGCTTTTTATTTTTAATTTTTTTGATGTTGTGAAATAAGTATCTGAATTCTGCTTCCAATATTATATGTACATATATTTTACTTTTCTATGAAATTAGATCAAAAAGTTAATATTAATTAAATTTTGCAGGAAAATATAAAGCAAAAATTATTCGAAGTTTTCAATTAAAATAATTGTTTATTGCTTTTAATGTTGTGGAATGATTATTTAATACGTACAAATATTTTGATTTTTTCTGGAATTAGCTTTAAAGTCCTATAATACATTGAATGTATGAAAATGCGTTTTCAAATGAAAAAATATATATAATGTGAAAATCATTTGAATGTTCCAATGAAAATAATTGTTTAATGCTTTTTATGTTGTAAACTGACTAATTATATATGAACTGATTCTATTAAAAACTGCAATTTCTGGGGTTTCTTTAAACGATTATTAATAAATTAAGTTTCTAGAAATGAAAGTTCAAATTAAAAAAATTAATAGAGTAAAAATTATTTGAATGTTTTAATGAAAATTATAGTTGACTGGTTCTTATTTTGTGAACTGATTAATTAATTATTAGCTGATTTATTTTTTTCACAATATTAAATTACATAAAGATTGAATTTTAATTTTTCTCTATCAAGCAACATAAATTGATCATTCATTTCGAGGTTACGTTATTAAGCATGGGCTATGATTTATATAATAAAAGTTGATTTTTTATTCAAAATACCTTCATCACAAATATATAGTTTTTTAAATGTTTGCGATATTGTGGAATGATTATCTGAATTCAATTTTCAAAATTATATGGCCGTATGCTTTAATTTTTTTCTGGAATCAGTATAAATGGTTATCAATGATTCAAATTGTCAAAAATTCAATTTTAAAATTCAAAAAATATATAAATTGAAAATTATTTGAATATTCCGATGAAAATAATGTTAAACATTATTTTATTATTGCCTTTTTATGATCATTATACAAATTATTATTGATTGATTATATTAAAGCTTAAATTTTCTGGAATTATTTGAACATTTGAACTGTAAAGCTGTAAAGACTGTAGTCTTCGTATCTTCAGAAGCATTATAAAATAAACAAATCATTAAGATAAAAAACAATATTTTTATAGGCTCTCATATTTCGAGATCAATATTAAACTTCTCTCTCAGCCAAATAATTATTCACTTTGCAAGATGAAAATATTGTTTATGAAAAAATAATATTGATAATATTTTCAAAAGATAAGCGCCAGTCCATTATTCATCGTTAACGACAGAAGCATATCAAATGTTTTCCTAATTTAATTGTCGAATTAGAAATATGAGAATATCGTATGGTTTTATTAAGAAATCATTTTTTCTAACATCTTCTTAAACTTTTTTTTTACATATTTTCTCATTTAAACTATGTTGCTCGCTATGTTATGAGTGTCGTAATGAATTTTTCTCGAAACTTGCGGGTATAACCATAGTAAGTTTAATTTTTTGATTAGTTACTTTTTTTGGCCATCATCAAGTCGATTTTGAAGTGGTTAACACTGTGGAATAAACATTACTAATGACTGTTCAAATAAATTGTAAAATTTTATTCTAATAGTTGTTTCATAAATGAAAATCAATGTCGAGTAGGGAGCAACATCCTAGTTAGCAATATTCTGACGTCAGGTGTTTCCTGAAATAAATATTTTTTTTAATCATAAATTTGAAGCCAAGAGTTTAAAATACACGTTTTTGACTCTATTATTGTTGAAACGTACGAAAAATTCTTGTTTCACAACATTACTAGTGATAAGTGGATTCTTATGGCCGATTTCAAATTTGCATTTTCAAAATTCCTAAGTCAAGTTTTTATTGACAATCGCAAAATGATCAATTTACCAATTAGTCTATCAATCTGTGCTTTTTCAAGTATTGAAATTCCAACAAAAAAAAATTTACCAATCATACAACTAGGAATTTTAACAAAGAAAAGCCCAACTAGCCCCCAACCACACTACGGGACAAAATTGAATTTTCTTTGATAAATGATTACACAAGGCACAATTATTATCCGATTTTGACTTAACTAGTAAATCAATTTTTAGAAATAAATTCTCGTCTTAAACTTCAAAGACATTGTGATTTCTGATTTTGAATGACTATTTATTAAAAATAAATAAATTAGATCAGGGTCAGGAAGATTTCCATTTTTAGGTGATGGATAATTAGACATTACTCAACCGTAATAAAAATTGCTTGAACTGATATATGACATTGTACGAATTTGCAAAAAAGTAAATGACATTGAGATGGTTTTTTGTTATTACGAGGTTCCTCTGTGAAAGTGAAAGCTACTGAAGCATATATATTTTTTTATTGATAAATTTTTCACTCTGCGAATTCTCATCACTGCAAAAAAAATCAAAATCAAATTTATATTCATAAGATTCGTCATTTGAAAAATTGATAAAAATAATAAATAAATAAAAAATTTATGATTTTTCAGATCCTGCTTCTTGCCTCCGTGGCTTACGCTTCGGCTGGTTTGTACTCATACGATGGTTATGGTTACGGATCTGGATATGGATATGGGTATCCATACGCCACCAGTTACGCTAACACATACAAAGTAAATTTTTCACTTATTCACAAATTAATTGAAATGGGAAATGGGATCTAGCCTCTTTAAGGGGGTCATCCCGTGTGACAGCCTTTTTTCAAAAGGTTTTTTCGAAATTTTTTGTTGCGAAATGAAAAAACGCAGAGCTTCCAAATTTTTACTATATATTTATTCAGTCTTTAGTAGTAACTCTGAATTTTTATATGCAAAAATATGATCTTAGATCGCGAGTTTTATTGAGCGAATGGCAACGATATAAAAAAGGTAGGTAAACGGCGACTACGATTGTGTCAGAGTGGTTTATCTGAAATAAAAAAACAAAATTGCATGTTAATCTATAGGTGGATGGCTATCGCCGGAACTAGGATTTTTTGAAAATCTTGAAAATTCCATTTTCCATACGCTCTTAAACATTGAGACGCAACATTTCATGATTTTTTGCGACTATTTTTTTATGAAAAAAAACGGTTCAATATTTTTCAAAAATCCTTGTTCCGGCGATAGCCGTACGTGTGCTGAATGGGATATTAAAATTCAAAAGCAATCGATTGAACCGTTTTTGAGAAATCATGGTCGCCAGCTTAAAAAATGTAGTTTCGAGAAAAACGCGTGCGAAAGTTCGACTCAATTATAACTGTTACGCCGCTCACTGTAAAGCCAAAATTAAGGAACCGTTACCATGACTCCAAGACCTTATCATAGATACCCATACTTTTCTAATAGTATAATAGAATTCTAATAATATAATAATAGTTTTCTAATAGTATATCAACTCAGGGTGGCGATCCTAGATAAGACGGGGGCGGCGCTCATATTTAAATCAAAATTTGATTTCACTAACAGATTGTGAAAATTTTAAGACACTAAAGATGATTTTCAATACATTCCAGGTCTTACCTTCAGTGACGAAAGTAATTGCACCATACTCGGTGCCAGCTCCTGTGACCAAAATAGCCTATGGCCCATCTATAGTGCACAGTCCAATCTATAAATACAGTACCTATGGTGGATATGGACATGGTCTCGGATATGGCAGTTATGGCGGTTATGGTGGCTACGGATACGGATCTGGATTGTCTTATGGTCATGGACTTTATGGAGGTTATGGAGGTCTCGGTTATGGTTATGGATCTGGTCTTGGATACAGTCTTGGAGCCTATGGAGGCTATGGAGGATATGGTGGATATGGCTACCTTCACTAAACCCCAAAGAAATCCAAAAAGACGAAAGCATCAACACCAAAAAATTCAAAAGACTAATCTTGTACATACGGCTCGTATCGTATCATCTCCATAAATAAACGTTTTTACCCCTTCCTATAAAAAAGTTTTATTATTATGGTTTATCCCTCCTTTTTCTGGTATTCATTTATAATTTATAACGTTCATTCTTCTATTATTCCCCTGCTTAGTCTGAATTTTAATTAGTGATTGATGTGTAGAATCTCCGCTAATCCCATAAAGTTTAAAACCTATTCCCCATAAGAAAAAATACCGTTTTTTAACTTTAGGACAGAATCGTCAATATTAGGCGTATGGAGTTTTCCCCCAATATTTCTCTTCAAACACAGTCATAGAATACAAATAAAAAATTAATTTTTGAATTTCACCACCATAAGTCTGTTCTATGTGGTACCAAAAGACCCACATAATTGCAAAATTAGATTTTTTTATTTTTTGGTGATAATTCTCATTTTTTCGTGGTTTAGGTACAAGTTGTTTATAATACATGAAAAATTACTTCCAACTAATGATCAGATGTTTCAAAAAATGTTTTGAACAATTTATTATTATCTATAGCAAATTTTTCTTAGAATAGAGGTAGAAAGTAGTAGTTTTTTGTGAATTTTTAAACTTGTTTTTAAGTTTTCAGTTGGAGCGAGGAAATAATTAATATGAGTTAACCAAACTGATTGTTTAAACAGTTGATTATTGTTTATAGCAAATTTATCTCAGAGTAATGCTAGAAAGCTGCGATTTCTTTTCCAACATTTCTGAATTTTTCACTAAAAAAAAAAATTGCCAATTCCTAGCATTACTAAGAGAATATTTTTATAATTAATAATAAATCATTTAAACAATGACGTTTGTTAACTTTTAATAAATAATACCTCGCTCAAACTGGAAAGATGACGATAAGTTGAAAATTGAAGATAAAACAACTTTGTTGCATTATTATAAGAGAATATTATTAAAATTAATAATTAATTCTTCAAACAATGATTTTTATTAACTTTGATTAATTATTACCTGGCTGGAAGTGAAAAGTTGACAAAAAGTTGGAAATTTCCGAGCAAAGCACAATTTTCTAGCATTATTCTAAGATGATGTCATTATAAGTAATAATAAATTGTTTAAATAATGATGCTTGTTAACTTTAAATAATGATTTATGTCGCAGTTTTTCCGAATTTTCAAGCTTATTTTTAAATCTTCAGATAGAACGATGCAATAATCAATTAAATTTAACAGAAATAATTATTTGAACAATAAATTATTATTGATAATAATATGCTTTTAATGTAATGCTAGAAAGTTGTAGTTTTTTTAAATTTTCCAGATTTGATTCATTTTGGATAATTGTTCAAACATTTATTGTTATATTTAATAATATTTTGATTGAATAATGGTAGAAAGTTGCGGTTTTTTCCGAAAATTTTCCACTTTTTGTCCACTTTTCAATTTTTTTCAAATGTTTAACTTGTTGTCCCTTTTTATTTTTAACGAGGTAAAAATTAATACAATTCAATAAACATAATTGTTGAAACTTTTTAGTTGTGAGAGAATAATTAATAAAGAATATGAAGAATCGTTATCACCACGCTCTGAGCGAAAAGTGGACAAGAAATTGAAAATTTCAGAAAAAACCGCAACTTTCTACCACTATTCTAAGAGAAATTTGCTACAGATATAATATAAATTGTTTAAAATATTTTTTGAAACATCTGATTATTAGTTGAAAGTAATTTTTCATGTATTATACACAAATTGCACCTAACCTACGAAAAAAAAAAGAATTATCGCCAACAAAATTTTAAAAAATTCCAATTTTTCAATTATGTGGGTCTTTTGGTACCATATAGAACAGACTTATGGTGGTGAAATTCAAAAAGTAATTTTTTATTTGTATTTTATGACTGCGTTTGAAGAGAAATATTGAGGGAAAACTCCATACGTCTAATATTGACGATTCTGTCCTAAAGTTAAAAAACGGTATTTTTTCTTATGGCGAATAGGTTTTAAACTTTATGGGGTTAGCGGAGCTTCTACACATCAATCACTAATTAAAATTCAGACTGAGCAGGGGAATAAAAAAAGAATGAAAGTTATCAATTATAAATGAGTATCAGAAAAAAGGAGGGACAAACCATAATAATAAAACTATTTTTATAGGAAGGGGTAAAAACGTTTATTTATGAAGATGATACGATACGACGCGTATGTACAAGATTGGTCTTTTGAATTTTTTGGTGTTCACGCTTTCGTCTTTTTGGATTTCTTTGGGGTTTAGTGAAGGTAGCCATATCCACCATATCCTCCATATCCTCCATATCCTCCATAGCCTCCAAGACTGTATCCAAGACCAGATCCATAACCATAACCGAGACCTCCATAACCTCCATAAAGTCCATGACCATAAGACACTCCAGATCCGTAACCGTAGCCACCATAACCGCCATAACTGCCATATCCGAGACCATGTCCATATCCACCATAGGTACTGTATTTATAGATTGGACTGTGCACTATAGATGGGCCATAGGCTATTTTGGTCACAGGAGCTGGCACCGAGTATGGTGCAATTACTTTCGTCACAGAAGGTAAGACCTGAAATGTATTGAAAATCATCTTTAGTGTCTTAAAATTTTCACAATCTTTTAGTGAAATCAAATTCTGATTTAAATATGAGCCCCGCCCCCGTCTTATCTAGGACCGCAACCCTGAGCTGATATGCTATTAGAAAACCATAACAGTATGGGTATCTATGAAAAGATCTTGGAGTCATGGTAACGGTTCCTTAGTTTTGGCTTTACAGTCAGCGGCGTAACAGCTATAATTGAGTCGAACTTTCGCACACGTTTTTCTCGAAACTACATTTTTTAAGCTGGCGACCATGATTTCTCAAAAACGGTTCAATCGATTGCTTTTGAATTTTAATATCACATTCAGCACACGTACGGCTATCGCCGGAACTAGGATTTTTGAAAAATATTGAACCGTTTTTGTTTTCATAAAAAAATAGTCGCAAAAAATCATGAAATTTCGGGGTCTTAATGTTTAAGAGCGTATGGAAAATGAAATTTTCAAGATTTTCAAAAATCCTAGTTCCGGCGATAGCCATCCACCTATAGATAACCATGCAATTTTGTTTTTTTATTTTAGATAAACCACTCTGACACAATCGTCGTCGCCGTTTACCTACCTTTTTTATGTCGTTGCCATTCGCTCAATAAAACTCGCAATCAAGATTATATTTTTGCATATAAAAATTGAGAGTTATTACTAAAGATTGAATAAATATATAGTAAAAATTTGGAAGCTCTGTGTTTTTTCATTTCGCAACAAAAAATTTCGAAAAAACCTTTTGAAGAAAGGCTGTCACACGGGATGACCCCCTTAAAGAGGCTAGATCCCATTTCCCATTTCAATTAATTTGTGAATAAGTGACAAATTTACTTTGTATGTGTTAGCGTAACTGGTGGCGTATGGATATCCATATCCATATCCAGCTCCATATCCAGATCCGTAACCATAACCATCGTATGAGTACAAACCAGCCGAAGCGTAAGCCACGGAGGCAAGAAGCAGGATCTGAAAAATCATAAATTTGTTATTTATTTATTATTTTTATCAATTTTTCAAATGACGAATCTTATGAATTGAAATATTGAAGGAAAGTTGTAAAAGATTTCAGTAACAAGTGATTCCTTGATTCAAAGAACATTTTTTTTATTCAAAGAAGTATTTCTTATTCAAAAAAATTTCGGTTGATTCAAAGAAATTTCTTCGGTTCAGAGAAATGTTTTTTTTTCTAATAAAAATTCGCGTAAACTTTGAAATTATTGCCTTCGTTTTGAAGCTATTTTTAAATACGTGAAAAAAATTATCCTAATGGAACTGTTTCTTTAATTCAAGAAAAATATTTTCCCGAGTGTAATGGATATTCTCTTGCGAAATCGTAATTGGGAAATATAAAAACGTCTTCATTCAGAAGTTATAATCATATATCTGACTCAACCTTCAATCTTTGCGAACGTTTACAGCATATCATTTTATCGTCGAGCATAGGTAATTTTATCACACGAGACCTACTTATCCGGATTGTGTCAAATTGAATGTCATTTCTGAGAGCACTGACATTCCGTAATTACAAACCGATGATATCATGAATGAGACATTATATTTTTGCTCACTTAATTTTCTCATTGTTCCAGAGTTTCAGTAAATCGTTTTTATATAACGTGAAAGTTATTTTTTTTAACTATTTCAAAGTGGGGTTTATTACTATATAATATATTTTATATCCATTTTTTGACATGTTTTGATTTGAATTTGAATAGAATACTAGCGCGGGAAAAGGAATCAATAATAGTATAAAAAATTGCTATGATTCCAATTTGAAAGTGTAGAATTTTACTAAACCATTTTTTTAATGAAAAGGCTTTTTGCATGGATTGATTTCCTAAGCATATTCGAATTTTTTTTCATTTTTCAGTCTTCAAATTGGAAAACTTCACTAAAAATATGCATTTTCTAAAGCTTTTCTGGAATTTTGATAATATCTCAGTAGTACATTGTTAATTTTGCAGGCATCGTTTTGACATTTTGAATTTTGAGAATGTTTTGCTAATTCAATACGCAGTTCAGCCTTCTATGTTTGATATTCAATTCTTTAATTTAGAAATCATTTCTTTTATTTAAATTTAACAAATATATGTACATATATATATGGTATATAAATTTGATTTTGATTTTTTTGCAGTGGTGAGAATTCGCAGAGTGAAAAATTTATTAATAAATAAATATGCTTCAGTAGCTCTCACTCTCACAGAGAAACTTCGTAATAACAAAAAACCATCTCAATGTCATTTACTTTTTTGCAAATTCGTACAATGTCATGTATCAGTTCAAGCAATTTTTATTACGGTTGAGTAATGTCTAATGATCCATCACCTAAAAATGAAAATCTTCCTGACCCTGATCTAACTTACTTATTTTTAATAAATAGTAATTTAAAACCAGAAAGTAAATAATTATTTGGCTGAGAGAGAAGTTTAATACTGATCTCGAAATATGAGGGCCTATAAAAACATTGTTTTTTATATTCATGATTTCTTTATTTTATAATGCTTCTAAAGATACGTCTTTACAGCTTTACAGTTCAAATGGTCATAATGTTTAAATAATTATATATATATATATATATATGTATGAATATATTATTTATTGATAAGCTTTTCAAATAATTCCAGAAATTTTCAGTTTCAATATAATCAATCAATAATAACTTATATAATGATCGTAAAAAGGCAATAATAAAATAATGTTTAACATTATTTTCATTGAAACATTCAAATAATTTTCAATTTATATATTTTTTGAATTTTAAAATTGAATTTTTGACCATTTGAATTATTGATAACCATTTATACTGATTCCAGAAGAAAATTAAAACATATGGCCATATAATTTTGAAAATTGAATTCAGATAATCATTTCACAATATCGCAAACATTAAAAAAAAACTATATATTTATAATGAAGGTATTTTGAATAAAAAATCAACTTTTATTATATAAAGCATAGCCCATATTTAATTACGTAACCTCAAAATAAATGATCAATTTATGTTGCTTGATAGAGAAAAATTAAAATTCAATCTTTATGTAATTTAATATTGTGAAAAAAATAAATCAGCTAAAATAATTAAGCAGTTCACAAAATAAGAAGCATTCAACTATACTTTTCATTAAAACATTCAAATAATTTTTACTCTATTAATTTTTTTAATTTGAACTTTCATTTCTGGAAACTTAATTTATTAATAATCCATTAAAGAAACCCCAGAAACTGTAGTTTTTAATAGAATGAGTTCATATATAATTAGTCAGTTTACAACATAAAAAGCATTAAACAATCATTTTCATTGGAACATTCAAATGATTTTCACATTATATATATTTTTTTCATTTGAAAATGCATTTCTTTACATTCAATTTATTATAGGACTTTAAAGCTAATTCCAGAAAAAAATCAAAATATATATACATATTAAATAATCATTCCACAACATAAAAAGCAATAAACAATTATTTTTATTGAAAAATTCGAATAATTTTTACTTTATATTTTCCTGCAAAATTTAATTAATCTTAACTTTTTAAACTAATTTCAGAAAAAATAAAACATACTTAGGGGAGAGTAGGGTAAAACCGGGTACTTTGTCTTTGATGGCATTTTGTGCAAAAACGAAAAGCTTAAAAGCTTTTATTTGAAGTGAGAAGTTTCCTGTGACTCTTTAGCTACAAGAAAGTGAATTCAGATATGCAATGAAAAATTTTCTTCATATTAAAAAAAAAATGCTTAAAAAAAAACGCGAAATTCCCGGTTTTGCCCCGTGGGTAGGGTAAAACCGGGTACCTATGAAAATAATTTAAAAACTTATCAAAATTAAGAAAAATTGAATTCATTGTAATCAAATATAATAAACATTGGTATGCTGAGTATCTTGGATACGCTCACGAAGGTTTTATTATGATTAAGACTATGATATTCAGCATCCCAGATGTACTGATGATGGATTTAGCAGTAATCACACACGAATTTGCCCTGTTTGACATTGCTGCATGCTATTTAGGGCACACAGTGCAATTCTGAATTCACCCCATAGTCGATACAGATTAGAGCTCATTCCAAAAAATGCAAGCTTCATCAGTGCCTGCTTCCGGTTCCTTTTCTGATGGAAAATCATCCTTCTTTCTCTTCTATGTCTTCGATGTCTTCAGTGCTTGAGGGCAGCTTTGCCTATCAGACTCACTTCTGTACATTAGTGGCATCGTCAAATTAAAAAAGTTCATTATTAGAAATTATTAGAAAACGTATGAATAAATTCTGAAATTCCGATATCATGTAACATGTTTCATGATTATTTTCTCCTGTGTGACAAAAACCAATTTTTTTTTTTCGTTTGAAAGGGGTTATTACCGCTGATGACATAATACTCACATATAATAATAATTTACGATAACACTTATA
The DNA here is from genome assembly GCA_932178445.1 of Andricus quercusramuli. Classification (NCBI taxonomy): domain Eukaryota; kingdom Metazoa; phylum Arthropoda; class Insecta; order Hymenoptera; family Cynipidae; genus Andricus; species Andricus quercusramuli. Next base: position 1,743 of record CAKNXH010029988.1, on the reverse strand, counting down.
TAAAATTAGAAACTACTTCTACGTTTTTTGACAGTTTTTTGCCACTTTATGGCACGTTGGGTAAGGCCCAGTACTACCCGGTCTTACCCCTACCATCAGTACCCGGTTTTGCCCCCACATGCAATAAATAACGAAACGTTGTGCTCACGTGGCTGTGAGCATAAACAAATGATGATAACTATTGCTATATACTCTATAATAGGTACGGAATCAAGTGTTCCACTTAGCTGTACAGTTTCTGTACGACTGCAAGAACCACGGTAACGTACTTGTCACCAAGAATTGTAACGTTCAACCACAAAAAATTTGTTATTGTCTCCTGAGACAAAAAACACATGTGGCTAGACACTCTTTACGAAAATAAGGTCAGGGCATATAAATAAACAAAACATATCAAACTAGACCCAGGGGGCAGCACGATACGCGAGATATAGGGGGTACCCGGTTTCACCCGCAACCCGGTTTTACCCTACTCTCCCCTACATATAGTTTTGAAAATTAAATTCAGAAACTCATTTTACAAAATCTGGCACATTTGAAAAATTATGTAATTATAATAAGGGTATTTTAAATATCAATACATTTTTATTATAAAAATTATATCCAATTTTCAATTATAAGACCTTAAATTAAATGATCAATTTATGTTACTTAATATAAAAAAGCAGAATGTTTACTTTTATTTAATTCAATATAGCGAGAAAAATTATCAGCTAATAATTAATTGATCATTTCACAGCATAAAAAGATGAACAAATTATTTTTATTGAAACTTTAAGATAATTTTCACTTTATAAATATTTTTCTGAAATTTTGACTTTTCTTTTATTAAATTTAATTTCTTTTAACTTATTCCAGAAAATGTTATTTCAAACAGAATCAGTTAATACTTAATAAATGAAAAGCATTAAACAATTATTCTGCTTCAAACATTCGAATAATTTTTACATTGTTTTTTTTTCAAAACTATATCCAGAGAAAATTAAAATATATGTACATATTGATTAATCATTTAACAACATAAAAAGTAATACACAGTTATTTTCATTGAAACATTTGAATAATTGCTACTTTATATTTTTCTGAAAATTTAAATTAATAATAATTTTTTTAACTTATTCCATAGAAAAGTAAAATATATGTACATATAATATGGAAAGCATAATTGAGGTACTTATTTCACAATATCACAAAAATTTACAAAAATTATACAATTGGAATTGAGGTTCTTTGGACATAAGTAATCTTTCATCATAGAAATTATAGCTTATATTCAATTACATAGCCTTGAAGTAAATAATCACTTTATGTACCTAAGATACAATATCTTTAATAACAACTTACATTGAAAGTAATGGTAAAAATTAATGAATCGAAAGAATTATCTGCGTATCATTTACTAAAAAATGGCGACTATCATGATCTGAACCAATGAGGTTACCTGTTTTTATATGAAGGATTATTATTGCCATATCGCTTAAGCTGTCGAAGACTACAGTTTTAATTTTACTTTAGCCCAAATGGCATACCGGCAAATTTTTTTGTATTATATTATTTTGTATTATAATTATCTTTATTTTTGAAAAGTGAGTGAATATATGAGTAAGGAAGAAGTTGAATATTAATCTCGAAATACTAAATCCTCTACAAATAATAATTCTTTTTCATCTTCATAATCTTCTCCATCTGATAAGACATCTAAAGATACACTGTTAAAAATGTTTGGAATTCTCCAACACTTCT
>CAKNXH010029985.1:0-17304 GCA_932178445.1 Andricus quercusramuli | reverse complement strand
TTTTTTGATCGCACTTTACCTGGACATTGATAATTTTCCGACTCTTGCTCTAGGTGCCTCATTTAGAGAAAAGAACAAAGTTTTACTACCTATTTTTAGAAAAAATTAACATTATTATATTGTGAAACTATTACTCTTATGACAATCATCATTGAACATTATTCATTGAGACCAATGCAGTCAACGCAGACAGAAGCTCCCCAGATAACAATACGTGCAGGCACGCGATCGGCCCGACGGGCTGGAGACCAGCGTGCCTGCTAAATGCACGCGACAGGCCGGCAGAGTCGGAATGCGACCGAAAGGCGGACAACGGCAGGCAACGGTCCGGTACATGAGACGCCCGTCGGGCTTGCAAACGGCGAGGAACGACGGGCCTGCGATTTACGCGACCGCTGCAAGCTGATAGTGCGAGAAGTTTGAGATCAAAAACGCGCATGCGCGTTTTGGATCAGCTGTTCTTGTCGTGTTTCATCTCGTGTGGCGTTCACTCCCGTGAATTTTCGCTCGGATGTGTACGATTTGCAAACAATAATTGTTATTCGTTGCAGATAAAATAGAAGAGTAAGTAATCCACTTGTAAATGGAGTAATCCACTTGGAATACGAAGTAATCTACTTGTATAACGGAGTTATACCTTTCATCGTTTGCGGTTTTTGGTATTGTTTGGCTGTGAGTGGAACATAAAATTTGTTAGCAATTTTTTGCTGTCGGTGTCCTTCAAATCAACAAAAGTAGCAAATAGCACGAAAGGTAATGAAATTCTGCGTATAATAATATAAAGTTCAAGTTGTAAGAAAAATGTCAATATTATAAAAAGAAATTTTTATAATATTGACATTTTTCTTTCAACTTGGACTTATTATACGCAGACTCTCGTCATTACCTTTCGTGATATTTGGAAATTTTTATTTTATTTACATAAAAAAAGATTTTTTCAATTTTAATCAACTCGCACTCTCAGCCTGCATTTTACCGGACCGTCGGGCATGCAGTTCGCCGGACAGCGTCACATCCGCCTGTCGGGCGGGCATATAGACATCAATGGTGTGCACATTAAGGTGCATATCTGCCGGCAAGTCGGTCCGATCGATCGGACCGCGGGCCGGCAGATCGCTTGCAATCGGCGGGCATTTTGCTATCTGGGTCTGTGATCGACGCACATCGTCTTCAGACTCTTCTGCTAGTGCCTGCAGAACAGTCCTAGAACTTCCCAAACTGTAACGACGTCCTTACTCCGCCATTCTTAATATAAAAAAAATGGTTGAAAAAATATCATATCAATTTAAAGTCTAACAATAGCGAGTAATTGTAAAATTTGTGCTTTTCGTGCAATATTTTCCCCTGGCGGACCGGCCGAACGCAAACATTACGCTACAGCGTAACGGTAAAGTAATGCTAAAGTAATGGTAAAGTAATATGGCATTATAATTAATAAAGGAAACAAAATTAATATGTAAACTGTTGCACTTATAATAAAACGTTGAAATTTACGTTCAACGGTCATGCCGCAATTGCAACAAGTTGCTTTTGCAGCATTAAAAAATAAAAAAACATAGTGACCGTCATTGCAGTCGAGCCCCTGCATATTGGCAACCCGCTAACGTGGCTTTAAGTGGGTTGCCAGTCTGCAGGGACCCGACTTGAATGACAGCCACATTGTTTTTTTATTTTTTAACGCTGAGAAAGCAACTTGTTGCAATTAAGGCATGACCATTTAATGTAAATTTTAACGTTTTATTATAATTGCAACAATTTACATATTAATTTTGTTTCCTTTATTAATTATAATGCCATATTACTTTAGCATTACTTTACCATTACTTTACCGTTACGCTGTAGCGTAATGTTTGCGTTCGGCCGGTCCGCCAGGGTCATTGGTTCATAAAATGTTATTTATTATTGCTTATAATCTTTCTTTTTGTTTATAGACATATTTATGAACAAATTAACATACCTTTTTATGAAAGATCTTGTTTCAGGCACAGAAACAACGTTTTACAATTTTTCATAAAACACGACTTGGCAGCTTCTAACGGCACACTAGTGCGAATTTGCACCACTTGAAACTTTTACAATGTCTCACTCAACTGCTCGCAGGTGGATGAATATCTATTTACGCGTCATGTATTTTTGGGTGTATGGACATATTTAACGTAGCGGTGAGAGACCTTGAAAATAGTTTTAGAAAAAATATCAGCGCTTTGAAATTTTTGATGGTGCGAATTCGCACTAGTGTGCCGCTTGAGGGTTACATTTTTTCTAAATGTATCGTAAGACCGGAATAAAAATATTAAAACTTTGTTTTCTCTCATATTTTCTTAATGGTAGTTAGTTTGGCTATTGACACAATTTAGATTCTAAAAAAGTTCTCGTAGATGACTTCTTGAACGACCTGGTGCACGTTCCGGTGCACCCGGGTAGTGGACTTGCCATTTAGAGATGTGTCGGTTATTGGAAAACTTAAGATTTCAATTGTCAACGTTAAAAATTGAAATAGATAGATGTGTCGGTTATTGGAAAACTTAAGATTTCAATTTTCAACGTTAAAAATTGAAATAGATTCAACTTTTCCCATGTCATATCTTATTTAATCGATTCAAAAAATATAGAATTGCGAATTCAACTTTTAAATTTATTTGCAATGCAAGCCTTTAATTTCATATAACTTATATAAACTTATTCTATATAGCTATATAACATCTTATTACTCTTGAACCTACTAGAATTTATAACCAAAAAAGAATTTGCGATTAAAAATTTGTTCGAAATTTAAAGTTTCCAAAATTTAAAAAATGTTAAAGATCCCGAAATTTGTAATTACCTAAATTTGAAACTAAATTTTCGAAATATGATATTCTTGAAATTACTGACATTATAAATATAAAACTCCAGAAATTTCAAATTTCCGAAATCATTAACCTAGAATTTTCAAATCACAAAAATTTGTCAAACAGCCCTTCACAGCTGTAGCTTATATTTCAGATTTTTTTTTTTATACTATAAGTTATGTTAGCTGCGAGGTTTTCTCAGGAGCTCCGAATGCGTAGGTAGGGGGTTCGAGCCCACAGCGAATAATAATTTTAATAGCGTGCGATTATTTGTGTAGTGATTGTTTGTGTAATAGTAAATAAATTATGTACTTAAATATGTGAACAAATATTAAAGCATAATGATAATAATAATGATAATAAAAAAGATTTTTTTAGGCTAAAAATCGGCCATGATTTTATAGAACTGTTCTCTATAGTTTCGAGACTTCTCCGATGTAGACTGTATATTAGCTGGACTTTTAGATTTTCTAGAACTATTCTACGTTTTTCGCATTTTAGAGAACTCTGTATTAAATTTTGTAGAATAGTTCGATGCAATGTAAAACCAAGAAGATTTTAACTTTTAATAAACTACCCGTCGTATCCTCTACTATAGGACTAGTTCTATAAAATTTAATGAAATTTTTTTTCCGTGTATGTATAATTTTCACTAAAAGTATAAATTACCTTCGTATATAAGCACTAAACACATATTTAAGGATTATTCGCCCTTATATATTTAATTATAAGCAACCGTACACTAAGCACTGTATTTTTTTTGTCTCTCATTGACAGAGGGTCTAGTACTCGGCTCGGTGCTGCCACCTACGATTAGTTTTGCATAATGATCCTCATTGACTGAGGATCACATAACAAAATCATAGAAACAACGACTTCGACTTTCTCTAAAAATGTTATTTTTTCGTCAAAGAATAATACAGCAATATATTTACCAATTCTTTCCAGCTTACTAGAATTGATTTCTAATACATGGGTGGATTTGATGGAGTATTAGGGGTACATTATATAGCCTAAGGTTTCTCTAAAAAAATCATTAACACAATAACTTTGCATATTGTGGAAATAATTTTTTTCTGCTAACTATAAATTTTGAAAATCTTGACCAAATCTTCTTTAGCTATATGTAAATTATTTCTTCTGTGTGGGTGGTGTGAAGGGAATGTTATAAGATCAACTCAGAATTAGAAGAAAATGTGGAAAGTTTGATTTATCTATTTTATCAGTCAGTATTTTGCGTTGAATATATTTTTCCTTCTTTTTTTTCTTATATTTTTGTAAGATAATATGTATGTGTTATGTTTTTTAAATAATATATTATAACTTATTAAGAATTCTTAGTCCTACATATGTTTCAATGCTTTTTCTATTTTGAACTAGAGCTTCATACGCGCGCGACCAATTTCTTTGCATGTAATTATTATATTTGGGAATGAAGTTCAATAAAATACCATGAAATTAATTTGTACTTCAATAATTTTGATTTGTACATGTCTTCGCATGCATACCCTCTCACGATGCAGAATAAATACTTGTGCAACTATAAACATTTTCATGCAACTTTTGAAAAAAAAGCTATAAAATGTCGGCGCGTACAAATTTTCATAGAAATACACAGTAAATTACCTCGTCTCGAGAAGAGTCTAGATGTCAAGATGTCTAGATGTCAAGCGCATAGCACTCGGATGGATGACCATCTGCGACGTATACGACCGAGTTGTGTATTCGCTGCGTTTTAACCTCGGTTATCACTAATGTCGAGCATGATTTTTTTACGGGAGGGTTTCTTCGACAAATTGCCAAACTCTTAATTTGCTTATGAAAATATTCTAAATAATTAATAAATTTGTGAAATATGAAGAGCCTAATGAAGTCATCGAAAAGATATTCTTAGTTAATTCTGTAAAAAATTCACCCTATTCGTTTAAAAATAACCAAATTCTTATTTTTTCTTAAAAGTTGTTTAAATAATTGATCATTCTTGTAAATTTATAAAACAACATAGAAAAGTTCATCGGAAAGACAATCTTAGTTGACTCCGTAAACTAATTGTGTCTATTCTTTGAAAAATACCCAAACTCTTTATGAAAAATATTTTAATATTAAATAATTATTATGGATGTGCAAACTAATGTACGAAATTCTTATTTGAAATACATACTTCGTTGCTTTCATAAAAAATTGAGCCTATTCCTTTGAAAATAGACTAACACTAAATATATTTCGGAAAATTGTTTAAATGATTAATAATTATTATAAATTTGCAAAGTATCATAGGAAATAGTCCTCGAAAAGATATTCTTAGTTGCCTCCAAGTTGCCGGTAAAAATTGTTTAAATAATTGATAATACTTGGGAATTTACGAAGAATCACAGAAAAAAGTTATGGGAAATATATTCTTAGTTAATTCTTTAAAAAAATGTAGCCTATTCGTTGATAAATATCCAAACTCTGAATTTGTTTATGTAAATTGTTTGAATAATTACTTTAAATTGACAAAGCAACATAGAATGGAGTCATCAGAAAGACATTGTTAGTTGACTCCCTAAACAAATTGTGTCTTTTCCTTGAAAAATACCCTAACTCTGAATATGTTTATGAAAATTGTTTAAATAAATAATAATTATTGCACATGTGAAGAGTAATGTAGGCAATTCTTATTGGAAATATGTACTTTCTTGAGAATTTACGAAGTATCACAGAAAAAGTCATCGGAAAGATATTCTTAGATAATTCTGTAAAAAAAATCATTTTCGTTGATAAATAACTAAACTCTGAATTTGTTTAAGAATATTATATAAATAATTATTAATTATTGTATATTTGCAAAGTATCGTAGAAATCTTGATGCATCAAACTAATTGATCCTTGTCGTTGAAAAATGGCTGAGTTCCTGATTTCTTTATGAAAATTGTTTAAATAATTAATAATTCTTGTAAATTTATCAAGCGAAATACAAAAGAGTAATTATAAATATATTCTTAGGCGCCTCCGTAAACAAATTGTGCCTATTCCTTGAAAAAGACCCAGACTCTGAATATGTTTATGAAAACTGTTCAAATAATTAATAATTGTTATAAATGTTCAAAGTATCGTAGAAAATAGTTATTGGAAATACATTCTTTGTTGATTCTGGAAACAAATTGGGCCTATTCTTTCAGAAATAGCCAAACTCTTAATTTTTTAATGAAAATTGTTTCAATAATTAATAAATCTTGTAAATTTGCTGAACATAAAAAATTCGTTGAAAATAGCCAAAATCTGAATTTGTACAGAAACATAGAAAAAGAGTCTTGGGAAAGACATACTTTTTGACTCCGTAAACAAATTGTGCCTATTTCTTGAAAAATAGCTAAACTCTAAATTTTTTAATCGAAATTGTTTAAATAATTAATAAATCTTGTAAATTTACAAAACATATTAAATAGTCATCGGAAAGACAATCTCAGTTCACTCCGTAAACAAATTGTTCTGAATGTGTTTATGAAAATTGTTTAAATAATTAACAATTATTGCAAATTTTCAAAGTAACATACATAGAAAAAAGTTATTTGAAAAATATTCTCTATTGATTCCGTGAACAAATTGAGCCTATTCTTTAAAAAACAGCAAAACTCTTGATTTGTTTATCAAAATTGTTTAAATAATGATTTATTTTTTGAAATTTGCAGATAATTATAGCAAAAAGTCACTGGAAAGATATTCTTACTTAATTCTATAAAAAATGGAGCCTATTCGTTAAAAAATAGCCAAACTCTCAGTTTTTTAATTGAAATTGTTTAAATAATTGAAAATTATTGTGATTTTACAAAGCTTTATAGGTAACAGTCATCCGAAATATATTCTTAGTTGAATTCGTAAACAAATTGAGCCTATTCGTTGAGAAACAGCCAAACTATGAATATGTTTATAAAAATTGTTAAAATAATTAACAATTATTGTAAAATTGCAAAGTAACATAGGGAAGAATTATTCTTGATATTTTTCTTTTGGTTCTGTAAACAAATTGAGCCAATTCATTAAAAATAATTATATTACAAGTAATGTAATTTTATTCTTGTAAATTTACAAAGCAGCGTATAAAATAATCATCGAAAAGACATTCCCATTTGACTCCGTAAACAAACTGTACCTATTGCTTGAAAAATAGGCAAACTCTGAATGTATTTGTGAAAATTTTTGAGATAATTAATAATTATTGTATATTTGCAAAGTATTGTATAAAAGAGTTATTGGAAATACCGAGGGAAATACATTCTTTCTTGATACCCTAAACTAATTTATCATATTCGTTGAAGAATGGCCAAGGTCTTAATTTGTTTACGAAAATTATTTTAAAAATTAATAATTCTTGAAAATTTGCAAAGAATCATACAAATAAAAAGTCATCGGAAAGATATTCTTAGTTAATTATGTAAAAGAAATTAGGCTATTTGTTGAAAAATACCCAAAACTCTATTCGTGGAAAAATGGCCAAACTCTGAATTCGTTTATGACAATTTTTTGAATAATTAATCATTCTTGGGAATATACCAAGAATAGAGAAAAGTCACTGGAAAGATATTATTAGTTGACTCCGTTTTCTTTAAACATAAATGAGTCAAGGGTAAACACATTTTTTTTAATTTGCTAAACTTCTTTAAATTCCAAAAATAATTCAAATTTTAATGCTTTTTAATAAAAATAACACAGATGAATTTATATTTTCAATCGTTTAACATTGCGAAAATAGTTACAATTAGAAGGAAGTTACAGTCAAACCTCGTTTATCGGGACACTCATTTATCGTGAACTTCACTTATCGGGATCTTGCAACCTCGTTTATCGGGACATCTTGTTCCCCTTCCAACCACCGCTCCTTATACATTAGCACTTGAAGTGGGGTAAGGTGAGAGCATGGTGGGAGTAGCGGGAATTTAAAATTCTTTTTGATCATTTGCGATCAAACCTGACATAACCCGTAAATAACAACACAGCAAGGTGTCATGGCAACCCGTCTCGAGGCTGGGGGAAGTAGTGAGAGACCCCTCCGAATCCCGATAAACGAGGTGTTTACATTTCGAGGGCGTCCCGATAAACGAGGTTTGACTGTATATTCATCGAAAATGAAATTGAAAGTTAAATAAAATAAAATTATAAACGTTCATAATCATAATTTCTGAATGTGCATAATTTTTATTGTTTAATATTCTGATAAAAAAAATTCTTCTCGAAAAAAAGTAAGGCTGTATAATTGTAAAAAGAAATATTTAGAAATAAGCCAAAATATTAATTAAAATTGTAGTTTTTTCTTTAAAAATAATTAGCCCATGATGAAATCATTTTGAATTGCATAATCCAAAAATAGTTTAAATTTGAAAAGTCATAGAAGTCGAAAATGAAACTAAAATAAAAATAAAATAAGTTGCTGAATATTTTTAATTTTCGATTTTTTATAATTATAATAAAAAAAGTTACAAATTGTAGTTTAAATTTTAATTTTTTTTAATTTGATTAGAAGCTATCTTTTTGAAAAAATTGAAAAAACAACACAGAATAAATTCATTAAAAACGTTTTAATATTACATCATAGTAAAAATTAGGGAAAAATATATTACATGTGAAAAATTAATTCAGAAAATCTTAAAAAAGCACAATATCATTTTATTGAAGAGATTATTAAAATACTGTAAGCAACTAACTTTAAGTTGATTCCGTAAACAAATTGAGCCTATTCTTTGAAAAATGGCCAAACTAAAGATATTCTTAGATAATTATTTTTAAAATCTGTCCCCCGACAGATGAAATTCATGATGATCACGTGATAGTTTTCGCTTTTGACCAATTACTGAGCGCCAAAAAGAACGATCAATCACCAATCTCCAGGGAAAATCACAATCAATTACGGAAAAGAACATAACCATCTCACTCACTCACCCTAAGTTAAATACGCATGACAAATGATTTTGAATTACTTATTATTAAGGGCTCTTTCACACGATTGCAGATCAGCAAATTGCACGTAGATTGCCCACAGGAATGAAAAGGACAGACTGTTCTCCATCTCTTACACTCCTGTGGACTTTCTGCATGCAATCTACTGATCTGAAATCGTATGAAAGGTACCTGAGTCTGATGTATAATATTTTAGAAATAAAATTGGAAACATAAGAAAGCAGATTTTTTTATGATTAACAATGAAAAATTCTGTACAGCTTAAAAATATTTCAACTTTTAATTTTAGTCACTAAGTAAATAGTAACAAAAAACGAAACGAATGACAATTTGAATTTCGCTAGCTATGAGTGGCATTAACGTTCACGTGACTCGACAGCCAATCAGATGGCGAATAAAAAGGCTTATCAGCTAACTTCATGTATTAACTCACTCTTTTTACTTAGTGATGAATATGGCGCCAGAAGTCCTTTTAAATCGATTTAGTGTTCGATCGAGATCCTATGCGGCGCTGATTGTATTGTTTCTGTTTACTTTTTTTCGCCGTTTGAAAACTGTTTTATTTTATAAATTTTTAAATATTTATCTCGAGTGTTGACGTTTCGAAGGGACTTTCCCTCTCACATAGGAATATGTGCTTCCTGTCGGGGAAAAAATTGCCCCCGATATCCTTTTGGTGCGCCAGCATTCGGAATCAACTTTTGAGGTGAGTTTTGTAGGTTGGATTACTACCCCCTACATGAGCCTTAAGTCGTGAACGACGTGAAATGACATAAAAAAGTGAGCGGTACAACTTTATTAGGCGAAGCAACTTTTTTGTTAATATTTTTGCGTATCTTCCGTTGTTGGCGAGAAAAATTCAAAAATTTAATTTAATGAAAAATCAGTTCTCTTGACCACAAAAATGGTTTGGCCCACTGGATTCCCTGCCGGACCGGCCGAACGCAAATATTACGCTACAGCGTAATGGTAAAGTAATGGTAAAGTAATATGGCATTATAATTGATAAAAGAAAAAAAATCTGCCCGCTTAGCGGGCACATTCTCATCGCGCGCTTCGCGCTCGATAATGTGTTCACCTCGCGCTACGCGCTCGGACACATTTACCTGACGCTTTAAACTTGGTTCTTCTATAGGTTTTCGCACATCGTGTGCTCGCTATTGCGCGCTTCGTGGGCTAATACTCTCGTAGTAAACTTCATCGTTATGACTTGCTTTTGGTTTAATTACGTCAGTTTTACATAAAAAGAAGAAATAATTTACTTAAGGTTCTATCGACCTTAAGGAACACATTCTCATCAAGACACTCGGCTTCGCGCTCGATATTTGCTTTCAAAATCATGTAAACCTCGCGCTCCACGCTCGGTTCTGTTCATCGTATGATAGAAACGCAAAAGTTTGAGCGCGCTTGCGGCACAAGATTTGTTCGTCGCGCTTCGCAACGACTATATGTGATGTTCTATGTTCTTCAGATAAAAATGACTAAATTTGTATTTGATATCAAATGAAAAAGGAAATTCCATTACTGAAGCGTATATTTCCGTATCTTTCTAATAAATAATACAATTTGAATGATGTTTTACAACTACCTGCAAAGGATAGAAAAAAAGTATCCAAGTCGTTTATTGAACATGTATATGATAAATTTTGAAATGATTATTGAAAAATGGACATTTGACAAAAACCGAGGGGGGGAGGCAAATCTTACACAAATCTAATACCTTCTCTGGATGAGAATGTAAAAATACAAATTTTCAAGTACCGTGAGCATTAATGATAGTTATTTTATTGTTTTAATGGTTAGAAATTGTATTGAGAACATGAAAACAATGAGATATTTTGAAAAAACACACGAGATGAACAAGAAAATAAATAAGCAAAGTTTTGATGAGAATGTGCCCACTTATAGGGCTGATTTTTTTACTGTTAATGTAATTTTTACAAATAATACAAAAACTACACATCCTATCAAAAAGTGACCATCAACAAATTTGTAGATCTTTTCTGAGTGCATAATTTTTGTTCAATCATCATTCGTCGTAACTTGCATAGTTTGTCCGTAAAATTAAATTTTTGGGTTTTTCATTATATTTTGTGCAATAAAAATGTGAATTTTCAATTTTTCAAGAAAATTCAAAAAGTTGTTATGATACCCTTGTAGGGCGTGCAAAAAGAAACACTTTTCTTGTCCTGACTTTTTTTCATATCGTGCGTTGTTTGGCTCAAAATGTTAATTTTCGTTTGTTTTTTTGGATTTTGAAAATCCTATATCTCTGACAATTTTACTTTTATCGAAAAAAGTCATGAGGATAAATTGTTCGAATTTCCATGTGCTATGGAGAGCCGTGAATAGAAATGTCAAATTTCAAAAAAAATGGTCACAAAAATGTCAAAAATGCTCTAACTTTTCGAAATTTTGTCCAAAATAGCTGGCTGACGAACTCGTCCTTTCTTTTCACACTCTTGTGAAGTGTGCCAAGGGGCAATCCAATCGGATAATTTTTTCAAATGTTATCGTGTTTACAGACTACAACGACGACAACGATGACAACGACAGACAGACACCGACGTAAAAACTATTTTTTCTGACTCAGGGGGTCTCAAAACGTCGACATTTGATGGAATACGCGAAAGTCATTTTTCACATAAAACCAATATCTTCTCATTATGATGAGAATGTAAAAATTACCCTGGCGGACCGGCCGAACGCAAACATTACGCTACAGCGTAACGGTAAAGTAATGGTAAAGTAATGCTAAAGTAATATGGCATTATAATTAATAAAGGAAACAAAATTAATATGTAAACTGTTGCAATTATAATAAAACGTTAAAATTTACATTAAATGGTCATGCCGTAATTGCAACAAGTTGCTTTCTCAGCGTTAAAAAATAAAAAAACAAAGTGGCTGTCATTCAAGTCGGGTCCCTGCAGACTGGCAACCCACTTAAAGCCACGTTAGCGGGTTGCCGATATGCAGGGGCCCGACTGCAATGACGGTCACTATGTTTTTTTATTTTTTAATGCTGCAAAAGCAACTTGTTGCAATTACGGCATGACCATTTAATGTAAATTTTAACGTTTTATTATAATTGCAACAGTTTACATATTAATTTTGTTTCCTTTATTAATTATAATGCCATATTACTTTAGCATTACTTTACCATTACTTTACCGTTACGCTGTAGCATAATGTTTGCGTTCGGCCGGTCCGCCAGGGTTGATATGTAAACTGTTGCAATTATATTAAAGCGTTAAAATTTATGTTAAATGGTCATGCCGTCATTGCAAGAACTTGCTTTCTCATCGTTAAAAAATAAAAAAACAAAGTGGCTGTCATTCAAGTCAGGCCCCTCTAAACTGGCAACCCACTTGAAGCCCCGTTAACGGGTTGCCAGTATGCAGGGGCCCGACTGCAATGACAATCACTATGTTTTTTTATTTTTTAACGCTGCAAAAGCAACTTGTTGCAATTACGGCATGGCCATTTAACGTAAATTTCAACGTTTTATTATAATTGCAACAGTTTAAATATTAATTTTGTTTCTTTTATCAATTATAATGCCATATTACTTTACCATTACTTTACCATTACTTTACCGTTACGCTGTAGCGTAATGTTTGCGTTCAGCCGGTCCGCCAGGGGAAGCTTACAAGAGATCTTCCAAATAAAAGAAAAAATGTAATTTTTGTAATTGCCCAAACATAAAATGAAACAACTCCAAATTCAAAGCTTAGATTCCAAATCATTTCTCCATTTTTTCGACATTTGTTTTAAATAAATTCTCGATAAATGAGTTTCTTCGGCCTTTCGGATATATAATCGATATTTTACACCTGAAATTGCTTTTTTGCTCTTTACATTGGACCCTAAGACCAAAGAAACCACTATATTGGAAACTGATTCGTGAATAAATATGAAGGTCTGTTCAAAAGAAAATAAGCTTAATGTATATTTTCAAAAAAACGTTTTGAAATTTTTCGATGAACCTCAACATATGATGGGAAACTTCATCCGAATCGGTAGAGTAAACCTTAATATCTGCGTCAATTAGTTCAAAAGTTATAGATCTATGAACATTAAATAAGTATATGTATGAGTAATACTTATAGTAAACTCACAATTCTCGGATGTATCTAATTTTTTGGAGGTAATCTTTTCATTTTCTACTTCTGTGGCTTTCGACTTTCTCTCTGTAATACCAACTAAATAAAAGGACTTTTTTTTTAATAATTATAGGAACCCCAAATTGAATTTGTGTTAGACTAATCTATTGAATTTACCTAAATATCGGTCGGGAAAATAGAAAAAAAATCAAGTCTCTGAGTGGTGTAATGGGAAAATGACTGCTTCCTTCCTTGTGAATATTTTCCATAACTTTGCATCCAGTTCTTGTAAGGACCTTCTTTGATATTAAATTGATGTTAAAGACACTAGAATTCTGTGTCAAATGTATAGACCAGTGGAATTAGACATAAAAATCGAGTCAATTAACAAAAATTCCGAAGGTCTTCAAAAAAATTCTATAGTTGTTTTTTTATATGTTGAACATAAAATAACATTTTGCAAAACGTGATCGGGTCGGCAATTTGTTTAAAAAAATTGAATTGCAACATTTGCCACCCATTGCTTCACGAAAATTCAAAACATTTTGCAAACTTGAGTGAGTCATTATAAGTTCAGTCTATATCTTGTATTAAATTTGCAAAACGTTCGTGATACGGCAACATTATAAATTATAAACAAATTATTTTGTTAATCACTCCCCAGCGAAAATACCGAAGGTTTTGCAAAATGTTGATTCTGGTTTATTTCATTGAGAAGAGACTATTATACGATTTGCAAAACTAAAGAAATAACGCAAATTACCATTTTTTAAATTATTGTTAAATTTTTTGCAATCCGACTCCTAAAATTGCAGCGAAAATTGCGAAGGTTGTGTTTTTGGGTAGCAAATGTTAGAAATGTCGAGTTATCAAATTTGCAAAACGTTGCTCGGCCGGCAATAATATTAAAATTGCAATTAAACAAATTAGCTACTTTTCTGAAATAGCCAAAAATTACAAACATTTTGCAAATTGTACTGAGTGATAAACAACTCATTACCAACGTCATATAACATTTGCAAACTGTTTACAACTTGGCAAAATTATTAATTATAAAGAAATTATTATTTTCTTAATCACTCCCCAGCAAAAATACCGAAGGTTTTGCAAAATGTTCTTTCTGCTTTTTTCATTGAAAAGAGGCTATTATAAGATTTGCAAAATTAAATAAATAACGGAAATTATCGTTTCTCCAATTATTGTTACATTTTTTGCAATTCGACTCCTAAAATTCCAGCTAAAATTGCGATGGTTGCGTTTTTGGGTAGAAAATATTAGAAATGTCGAGATTTGAAAATTATCAAATTTGCAAAACGTTGCTCCGCCGGCAATAATATTTGAATTGCAATGAAACAAATTAGTTACTTTTGTAAACTAGCCAAAAATTACAAACATTTTGCAAATCGTACCGAGTAATAATTAACTAAGTACTAACATCATATTAGATTTGCCAACCGTTTACTACTTGGCAACATTATTATTTTGTTTATGACTCCTCAGCGAAAATACCGCAGGTTTTGCAAAATGTTATTTCTGCTTCTTTCCATTGAAAAGAGACTATTATATGATTTGCAAATCTGCATGCATAACGCACATCATCGTTTTTTTAATTAATGATGCATTTTTTGCAAT
The DNA here is from genome assembly GCA_932178445.1 of Andricus quercusramuli. Taxonomy (NCBI): domain Eukaryota; kingdom Metazoa; phylum Arthropoda; class Insecta; order Hymenoptera; family Cynipidae; genus Andricus; species Andricus quercusramuli. Next base: position 2,801 of record CAKNXH010029985.1, on the reverse strand, counting down.
TCCACAAATAAAATTCTTGCAAGAATTGCAAATGTTGCGTGTTTGATTTTAAAAAAATTGGAAAAGTCGAAATGTAAAAAAAAATATAAATTCTCAAAATGTTGTACGACCAGCAACAATATTATAATTGCAATTAAACAATTTAGGTATTTTGTTAAACTAGCCAAAAAATACAAACATTTCGCAAATCGTACTTAATGATAATTAACTTACTACTAACGTCCTATTTTCATGGTATCTTGTTTCTTTAAAAAAGTTGTTGAAAGTAATAAAATAACTGCCGATGTAGAAAAAAGAGGAAAATTACAACAACAAAAAATGAGAGACCATAAGCAATTCAGGAATTGCGTGAAAATTTGGGATAAGTGAATAATTTTTTAAAATAATTTTTATAAGGTAAGCGGAGCATGATTAAAATTTTTAATTTATTTGGGAGATTAAGTTAATTTTAGAGACAATTGTATATTATAAGACAAGTGTGAATAAATAGCGATGTTGCCTTTCCTTCCATGTAACTATTTAGTATATTGCATATCGAGCTACGAAAGACAACAATGTAACTTCCGATAACTGAGTTATGAAACCAAAATTTCTATCATAAAATTCAGAAACTAAAAAATTTTAGAAATTTATAGTAACGCCGTCAAAGTGTACATTTTATACGTGTAAGCCCCCCGATTTCCAAAAATAGAATAACCACAATAATTGAACAATAGGAATGCTTCCTGTATTGATACATTATAAAAGCATTACTAGTAATACTAGTAATGCTAGTAATGCTTTTATAAAATTTCAGTACAAGAAGCATTCCTGCAGGTCAATTATTGCGTTTAATCGATTTTTAGAAACCAGAGGGCTTGCAGGTATAAAATTTACACTTTGTAGGAGAATGATCCTGACAGTAAAGTGTCACTAAAACTATTGATTTCTATGAGATATTTTAAGTTCAAAAATAAACTGTAAGCCTTTCAAACAAAAAACAACTTTTGCGATTTGCGAATTGTTTTTAATTTTTGGCTAGTTCAACAAAGTACATAATTGCAATATTAATATTGTTGCCGGTCGTGCAACTTTTTGAAAATTTAATATTTTTTAGATTTCCACTTTTCCAAAATGTTTTCACCCAAAAACGCAACATTTGCAATTCTCGCAGGAATTTTATGAGTGGAATTGCAAAAAATGCAAAATTAATTTAAAAAACGATGATGTGCGTTATGCATACAGTTTTGCAAATCATATAATAGTATCTTCTCAATGGAAAGAAGCAGAAATAACAATTTGCAAAACCTTCGGTATTTTCGCTGAAATGTCATAAACAAAATAATAATTTGTTTATAATTAATAATGTTGCCAAGTACTAAACAGTTTGCAAATCTAATATGATCTTAATACTTGGTTATTTATTACTCAGTAAGATTTGCAAAATGTTTGTAATTTTTGGCTAGTTTACAAAAGTAACTAATTTATTTATTTGCAATTTTAATTTTATTGCCGGCCGAGCAACGTTTTGCAAATTTGATAATTTTCAAATCTCGACATTTCTAACATTTTCTACCCAAAAACGCAACCATCGCAATTTTAGCTGGAATTTTAGGAGTCGAATTGCAAAAAATGTAACAATAATTGGAAAAACGATAATTTCCGTTATTTATTTAATTTTGCAAATCATATAATAGCCTCTTTTCAATGAAAAAAGCAGAAACAACATTTTGCAAAACCTTCGGTATTTTCGCTGGGGAGTGATTAACAAAATAATAATTTGTTAATAATTACTAATGTTGCCAAGTTGTAAACAGTTTGCAAATGTTATATAACGTCGGTAATAGGTTGTTCATCACTCAGTACGATTTGCAAAATGTTTGTAATTTTTGGCTATTTCAGAAAAGTAGCTTATTTGTTTAATTGCAATTTTAATATTATTGCCGGCTGAGCAACGTTTTGCAAATTTAATAATTTTCAAATCTCGACATTTCTAACATTTGCTACCCAAAAACGCAACCTTCGCAATTTTCGCTGAAATTTTAGGAGTCGAATTGCAAAAAATTTAACAATTTGAGAAACGATAATTTCCGTTATTTATTTAATTTTGCAAATCATATAATAGCCTCTTTTCAATGAAAAAAGCAGAAACAACATTTTGCAAAACCTTCGGTATTTTCGCTGGGGAGTGATTAACAAAATAATAATTTGTTAATAATTACTAATGTTGCCAAGTTGTAAACAGTTTGCAAATGTTATATAACGTCGGTAATAGGTTGTTCATCACTCAGTACGATTTGCAAAATGTTTGTAATTTTTGGCTATTTCAGAAAAGTAGCTTATTTGTTTAATTGCAATTTTAATATTATTGCCGGCTGAGCAACGTTTTGCAAATTTAATAATTTTCAAATCTCGACATTTCTAACATTTGCTACCCAAAAACGCAACCTTCGCAATTTTCGCTGAAATTTTAGGAGTCGAATTGCAAAAAATTTAACAATTTGAGAAACGATAATTTCCGTTATTTATTTAATTTTGCAAATCATATAATAGCCTCTTTTCAATGAAAAAAAGCAGAAAGAACATGTTGCAAAACCTCCGGTATTTTCGCTTGGGAGTGATTAACAAAATAATAATTTATTTATAATCATTAATGTTGCCGTATCACGAACGTTTTGCAAATTTAATACAAGATAGAGACTAAATTTATAATCACTCACTCAAGTTTGCAAAATGTTTTGAATTTTCGTGGAGCATTGGACCCTGCTTAAAATTACAGATAGAGGATCCGATAGAGACGGATAGGATTCGGAATTTCTCCG
>CAKNXH010029978.1:0-23735 GCA_932178445.1 Andricus quercusramuli | reverse complement strand
ATCATAAAAATGGTTTAATGTTCAACCAAATGGTTAAATTTGAACCGAAATATGAATTTTCAACAAAAATGTTAATTTTCTTCCAAATTGTTGAATCCTTATCCAAACTAGATCAATCTAGAAGCAATCAGTTGCATTTTCAACCAAAAAGGATGAATCTTTAAACGAAAAGATTAATTTTCGACCAAAAAAGATTAATTAATTAATTTTCAGCAGAATAGTTCCCCCCAAAAGATAATTTTTTAATCCGGAAGATTGACTATCTAAATATGGAATCGTTAAATTTTCAACCAAGGTCATGGATCTTGAAAAATATAAATTTTTAACAAACTAGTTCAATTTTCAACCAAGCTGTTCAATTTTCATCTAAAAGAGATGAATTTTGAATTAAGTATTCAAATTTTCAAAAATTTGTCGTATTATCTACAAAAATATTGAATTTTAAACCCCAAAATATGAGTTTTTAACAAAATAGTCCACTTTCTACCAAAAACTTAAATCCTCAACCAAACCAGAATAATGTAAACGCAAACAGTTGCATTTTTAATGAAAAGGATGATTTTCACCCAAAAAGATTAATTTTCAAACAAAAAAAATCAACTTGAAAAGATCAGTTTTCAGTAAAAAAAATTTGAATTTTCAATCAAGAATGGAATAGGTACATCGTGAGTTAAAAAAGTTTATTCTCAACCAAAACAATTTCATCAAGAGGAATTAGTTTTGAACTAAAATTATGTATCATCAGAAAAATGAATTTTCAAAAAAGGTCCACAACCCAAAAGATGATTTTTCCCCCGGATTATCAGTTTTCTAAAATTGAAATAATTAAATTTTCAACCAAGGAGATTAATCTACAATAACAAAAAATGAATTTGCAGCAAAGTAGTACAACTTTAAGTAGCTGAATTTCTGGCTAAAAAATATGACTTCAACAAAATAGTTGTATTTTCAACTAAATTCTAGTATCTTGAACCAAACGAGATGAATTCCCAACCAAAAATATAATAGTAGATTTTTCAACCAAAAGGAGTGGATTTTTCTTCTTGGATTCGATAAACTTAGTTGACATTTGAACGGAAAAACGCAATTTTTATATTTGTTTTATAATAGTCTTCAATAAATTATAACAATGGTTAAGTTGCTCAAAATGTGACTCAAGGCATCAGGTTTAATATTTTCCACTCAATTATTCGCGGTTCTGGTACTTAAGTCATAAAACATTTCCAGACTTTTATGGGCTCTAACATTTAATACGCCCTTTTTGATGGACTCGCACGCGCAATTCTTGCATCTTATTATAATTTTGTATAAAGTAAACTTCGTAGATAATGCCACATAGAGTGGATAAATATTAATTAAGAGGACAAACTAAAGAAATTATTTTGTGGAGAAATATTTCTAGAGTTTAATAAGCTTTGAATAATTGTAATTGCAATGTTATTAATTCTGAGGTGGAATTTACGATTGAAAACGTATCTCAAGGGAATATTGAATTTGAATTTATTTCATTTTAATAAAAAGTTTACACAAATTACAGGAACAGTATGGGAATAAAGGAGATTGAATGATTTTTAATAAAATGAGTGAATATGTACCATATTGAATTCTATTTTAAACGCTCAAAATTTCAAGTCAAAATATATTGCATCAACAAAATAGTTGAATTCAAAAAAATATTAATTTTCTATCTAAAGAGATGTATTTTCAACGAAAGAGTTAAAATTTCAAGCTAAAAAGTAAAATGATTCTGAAAACAGTCGACTTTCAAACCCGAAAAGATAAATTTTGAAACAAGGAAGACGATATTTCAACCAAATTGTTAAATTTTCAACAAACAGTAAAATTAATTATCAATCCAACAGTTGCAAATAGTTATGTTTTCAAGCAAAATAAACGATTTTCAAACAAAAATTTGAAACTTCAAACTGCGAAGACAAATTTTCAAACAAGAAAGAATTAACTGCAAGTACGAATAGTTGCATTTCTAACTAAATGGTCCACCAATAATAATTGCATTTTCATTCAGGAAGTTGGATTCTCAAACCAAAAGGAAGAAAGTTTTAGAAAAAAGTTGAATGTTCGAATCGAAAAAACGAATTTTCTATCTAAAAAGACGAATTATCAACAAAATTAGTTCAATTTTTAACAAAATAATTAAAATTCCTCAAAATACTTCAACTTTAGAAAAAATTAAATTCTCAACAAAATAGTTCAATTGTCAACTAAAATAATGTATCTTTAACACAAAGAAATGAATTTTCAACAAAGAAGTTAAACTTTCAACCAAGTAGTTGAATTTGTAACAAAAAAGTTAAATCCTCAACCAAAACAGATGAATTTTCAGCCAAAAAGTTTCACTGTTAACCAAAATAGATAAAATTTCTACCAAAAAAGATGAATTTTGAAACCAAAAAGGCAAGTTCTCTAGAAAAAATATGAATTTTCGTCCCAAAAACATAAATTTTCTACCACAAACTTAATTTTCAAGCAAATAGTTAAAAATTCTACGAAAGTAATAGAATTTTCAACTGAAAAGGAGGAGTTCCACAAGCTTTATAAAAAATTCAAATATTGGGTCGAAGATTAACTTTCTTGTTGGAAATTCATATTTGTAGGTTGAAAATTCAACAATTTCCTTAAAATTTTTTTCTTTCTGGACTGGAAAATCTTTGTTGGTGGAAATTCAACTATTTGGTTGAAAACACGTTGTTTTGGTTTAAAAATTGATCTCTTTTGGTACAAATGCAATCTTTTTCGGTTGAAAATGCAACTTTTCTGTTGAAAATGGTTCTTTGTTGATAAGGGACTGAACCATTTCAATAAAAATGTCTCTTCTTTGGGGTGAATATAAATGTTTTTAATTAAAAATGAAAATCATTTTTGCTTGAAACATTAACAATTACATTTTTTGTAATTAATTCATCCGTTTTCTTTGGAAATCGAAAGACTTGGTTAAGAGTTAAAAATGCATATTTTCGGGTTGAAAATTAAATCATGGTTTGGTAGAAAATCCGTATTTTTGGCGCAAAATTTCAATAATTTGGATGAAATGTTTTTTCTCTCGTGACTGAAAAATGTTTTTTGGTTGAAAATTCTACTATTTTGGTGAGAATGTGTCTTTTTGGTTTGAAAATTCTTTTGACTGTTAGTATGAAGTTTCGCTTTTTGGACGATTTCAACTGTTTTTGATTTAAAATAAAAATATTTTTGGTTGAAATATCAACTATTACATATTTTGATCAGAATTCATCTTCTTTGCTTGAAAATGTAACTACTTGGATACAAGTTGAACTACTTTTTTGAAAATTAATCTTCCTGTTTGAAAATTGATATTTTTGGTTTAAAATTGAGGAAACTGTTTTGTAGAAAATTCGTCTTTTTAGCTCGGAACTTTAACAATTTGGTAGAAACTTGAAATATTTTTTAGAAAATTGAAATATCTGTTTGGAAATTAATACTTTTGGGTCGAAAATGTAATTGTTTTGTAGAAAATTCGTTTCTTTCTTGTTGAATTCAACTGTTTCTGAATTAGGATAATTATCGTTCTTTTTTTAATCACAAATATTACATTTTTAGTTGAAAATTCATCTTTTTTTCCTGTAAATTTCACTGCTTCGATAAAATTTCAGCTAGGTGATTGAAGGGACATTTTTTTTTGAAGATTCAATATTTTAGTTAAAAATTAATCCCTCTTGATGAAGTTCCGTCTTTTTTCGTAGAAAATTGAAGTTCTTGGTTCAAAATTCATCTTTTTGGAAAATTAACTATTTTTATTCGAAATATTTGGAATTTGAAGCGTTTTAATTACAATTTGATATTCGCTCCCTTTGACGATGTTCTTTAAATTTACAAAGTTGGCAAATAAATCATTTGGGATACATTGAAAATTGGTATTCTCAAAGAATTAGTATGAAATGAATCTTTTACAAAACATTTTGTTTTCTATTGTCTTGAATTTCTATTAATGATTCGTAAACAATGAATTGAAACCTCGCTAAAGGGGAAAAACTCAGAGTCAGAATTTTCTATTTCAGCTGATCCAAGGATTTTACAAACTTAAGGAGAGAAAAAAAAAAAAAAAAAGAGAGACTATGTAAAAAAAAGGGACGGACTGTGATCATTGCTATTCAGGCTCTAAATAGTTTATTCGTCTTGCTCTAAACTCTGTAATTAACACACAAAATTAAAAAATAATCGAATTCAATACTTATATTTTAATCTAGATTAAACCGAGGAGTAAACTCTCTTTGAGAATTTCATTTCGAATTCTCACTGAATGCAATAATGGATTTTTTCACAAAATAAAAGGCAGTAATCCTCAAACGTAATGCAAACAATATTGCGCGATTGGATCAAAGAGATTGTATGAAGCTGACGTCAACAAAGGTAGAATGCTGGTATTTGAAATCAAACACAAATTAAACGGGGGCTAGCTAGTGAAGCTGTTTCGCATCGTATCTCGAGAGCACAGATAGCAAATCCTGTACAATGGCAGAACGTTTACTTCCCCTTATTTTCGTCTCTCTCTCGTCTCTTATCCTGTACAAACCGAACTATAAGGTGATGTGGGTCACTAGGTTATCGCCTCCGTTCGTTCTCTCGAAAAAGGAAAGCTTTTCCGATTAATTGCCTTTTAAGGAAAGCCGTAACTTGTATCGTGTAAGCAGTGCGAGATAAAAAAAGACCTCGGAAAATAGATCCACCCTCACCGTTTAGTTCTTCCTCTTCATCCATAATGATGACCTTCAGTTTTTTTCTTTAGACTTACATATTTTATATTATCTTATTCTAATTATTTACGAATATTTACATAAATTCCTATATCTTGATCCTTTCTCCTATTTTTTACGAACGAGTGAGCGAGCAATCCAAAGCGAGAGCTTATCGATACAAATCTTTACGCTTCTAGTCTAAACGACTTCCGTTTCCTTTTTTTTACTTCTCTTCTTCAATTTTGCCATTTCTTTACATTCATTATTTCATTCTTTCTTAATTGCTCCTCTAACCCCCTGTCACTACTTCATCCACTCCTCACCCAATCCATCCTTCCCTAGCATCTTTACCTCATTTTCTTGTCAACTTCTTTTATCTTCCATTCCTCTCCTACATCCTTACCATACATGCTCGCATGTTTAGTCCTTCCATTCACATATTCTGCACTTACTGGTCTCTCTCTTTTCCTTTCTTCCCTTACCTCGTTTCCCAATCTCAATCTTGCTATTCTTGTCCGTCTTCACTCTCCCCATCCCTTTTTGAAATTCTTTGGTACTTCTTCCTTCTTTATCATCTTATATCATTTATTATATTTTGATTCATCAATCATACCCTATCTTTCTACTAATTGTCTTTTTCTGTCCCTTCTCTCCAATTCTCGACTCCCCTCTCCTATATTTCTAGCACTAAAGAAGTTGCTGCTTTCTTCTCTACGCCTTGTTAATTATATCGCCCTCCCTCTCGTATCTTCTACCTCTTTCAAAGACTTTCCCGCTAACTTACCTTCTTTTCTCTCCCTTAGCTTCATCCTAAACTACCATGCCCTCTTTCTCTCTTTAGTACCTGATTTATCCCTTTGCGTTTCTTCTCTTGCCATATAACTAACAATAAGCTAACTAACTAAGCTAACTAAATAAGCTGATTAATTAACCCTTACCATATAAACAGCGTATCAAATTACCACATTCTCCTTCTTCAATCTTTTTTAAGCCTTCTTTTTTCTATTTCCTATTTATGTTTCATTACACCTGCTGCTTTTTTATCCTTTCTCTTATATGAGCTCTATGATCTCCATTTGTTTGCAAAGTATATCGGGCATATCCCAAATATTTAAACTCTTTTACTTCTTTTAACTTTACTCCCTTCCACCTCCCAGTCAATTCTATCTTTCCTTTCCTTCTTTAAACCACATTATCTTTTTCTTTTTTATATTCAATTTTAACTTTTTCCCTTCTATGTATTTCTCCAATCCTGTAAATAAGCCCGCCATCCCTTTTTCATGCTCTGCTATCAACATTATATCTTCTGCGTATGCTTGTATATATCTTTTCTTCTACCATCCCAACTCCTCCTCATCATTTCTTCTTTACTTCTTCTCCTAGGGCTCTGTTTATTATGTTAAATAAAAGCGGGCTCAGAGGACATCCTCGCCTTACTCCTTTCACTAACCAGTAACAATCTTCTACATGTCCCCTGTCTGACTCGGCGACTCTATCTTTTTTCCTGACCACCTTTCTTCAATTTTTCCAATAAAACAGTTACATATACTTTATACAACGTTGGGATTAGCGTCACTATCCTATAATCTTGAACCTCCTCCACTTTGCCCTTCCTAACTAAGGGTACGACTAGTCCTTCTTTCCATAACTCTATCCACCCCTTTTCTCTCCATACTCTGTCCAAAATTATTCATCCCCATTCATTTAGTTCAGTCCCCCCATATTTGGAGACATCATTGAGAGTCTCATCTATACCAGGTGTTTTTCCTTTTTTCACTATTCCTAACACCTTGAGCATTTCTTTCCTTGTTATCTCCTCCTTCTCATCTTGTACCCTACCACCTTGTCTTTCTTTCCCAACTTTGCTACCTTTCCTTTTTGCCCCTCCTACCAAATCCATCAAATATTTTTTTCTAGCATCCTTTTATCCAAGTTTAGTCTTCTCCTTCTCTTTCTATTTCTATTCACTACCTTTAAATCCTCTTCTCCGTTTCTTCTTGCAACCTTTTATTTTCCTCTTCTTTTTTTGATCACACAACTCAGTATACGTATTCCTTCTTTTTTCTCCTCTATTCTTCTCCGCCGTTTAGATTAAGATACATTTATTTATATAATTTTGAATTTAAAAAAGAAGTTTAATACAAGGCAGCGTACACATTAGGGTGGTCCATAAATAATGGCAAATGCATACAATTGGAAAAAATTGAAGGTGCGCTCAAAAATATTGGTTCCTTTTGATGGAAAAGTGATGTGGTATGAATTTAAGCTAAAACTAAAAGTACGTAGTACAGTCTCATGAGCCTTGCAGATTTTAAAGCTTAATATCTTCCTTATTTTCGACTTTACAAACAAATATCCGAGGTATTATTTTCTTGAATTTTTTCCTCAAATTCAACGGTGAAAATAAATTTTCAAACAAATTAATCTTAACGGGTGTTCTTCGTAATACTATGATATTTTATACATTCATCAATACATTTGAGTCTTCCTTTAGATTACAGGTCAATAAATTTGTCTAGAAATTCTCCATCTAAAGGAAGACTCAAATACATTGATTAATGTGTAAAAATTCTATTATGGCAAAAAACACCCAGTGAGATTAATTTTTCGAACAATTAAATTTTACCCTTGAATTTGAGGTTGGAAATACATTTTTTTAACTGAACTTTTTTTTTAGATGATTCATATTTTTTAATTCGAAATTCGACAGTTTTGTTAACAATTAATATATTTTATTGAAAACTCGTCTTTTTTGTGGAAAACTAATTCTATTGGTAGAAAAATCATCTTCTTAGTGGAAAATCGAACTATTTGATTGGAAAGTAATATTTTTTGGTTAAACGTTGAACTAATTCGTTAATAATAATTTTTTTAAGATTCATCTCTTTGGTTGAATTTTTTTTGTTGAAGTTTCTTTTTTATCTAAAAAAATCATATTATTCCATTTTCAGTTAAGAATAATCCTTTTTATGTTAAAAATGAACTATTAGGAAGAAAATTTGTCTTCTTGGTTAGAAAGTTAATATTTTTTTTTTGAAAATTCATCTTCTGGTTGAAAATTCGACTATTCAGTTTATAATTCATCTTCCTCGATTACAAATTCATCTATTATGGTTAATGATTCGACTTTTTCGTTAAAAATACGTTATCTTTTGTTTAATTCAACCAGTTGAGAATTCGTCTTTTGGTAGAGAATTCTTCTTTCAAGGTTGAAAAGACGTCTTTCTTGGTTGAAAAGAAACTTCTTTATTAAAAATTTAACTTTTTGTGTGAAAAATTTAGTTGTATTTCAAAAATCTCGTCTTTTTGGCTGCAATATCCAACTATTTTTGGTTGAAGTTCAATCTTTTTTGTTTGGAAATTCGACCACTTGGTAGAAAATGCATTTCTGTTGGTTGAAAATTCATCTAGTTCAATTTTTAAAACATTGCTTTGTTAAACATTCGTCCTTTTAGATTGAAAGTTCATCTTTTGCGGTGAAAAGTCATCTTTCTTAGTTAAAAGCTAATTTCTTTATTTGAAAAGCCTAACATTATTTTTTGGGTTCGAAATTCATCTGGTTTGATTCGAAATTAGACTATTTGGTTGAAAATTGAATTATTTTGTTAAAAATAAATTTCTTAAACTAAATTGGTTTGTAGATTACTCGTTTTATGGCTTCAACGTTTTGGTTGTTGATAGAACTGTTAGGGTAAGAATAATTAATTGATTTTGAAAATTCGTCTTTTTGGCTTGAAAATTCATCTCTGGTGGTACCGATAGTCTTAGGAATTAAATATATTTTATATTGAATTCAATTTTGTATTAAGATTAATTTTATTTACGTAAATTAATTTTCCTATTATTTCCCCACTTTCGTGAAATATCACCAAATTTTTCCCCTCTTTTGAGAGAATTTTGGGAACGTTACTTTTCCATGAATAACTACATTTGTTTATGTAAGATCGAAATCAAATGTATTTTCTTATGAATATTTGTATGCAAACAGAGCCTGAAAAAGATTCAAAATTGAAAATTAGATTTTTAAACTACCTCCTTTTCTGCTCTTTAGAGACAAATTAATCACAAAAGAAAAAAGGATAAAAATGAGTCGGGAATAAGAAAAAGTAAAATTTTTTCTTAGTTTGTCATTTATAAGAGATAGAGGGTTGATTTGTATAAAAGTTATACATTTTTGAACCAAGAGTCATTTATTATATTTCTCTATAAATGAAAAAATTCTTAAATAGTAAATAAAGCATAGCAGGGAGAAGCTTCACCCCCTAAATAAGAATTTCAGAATGCAATATCCCTTTCCTGGTCACGTAAACCACACTAAAGAATTGTACTTTCATGGGAGCCGCTGAGGAAAAGATCAAGAATACGATACAGTGATAGTACATATAGAAGCAAAGACGTCAAGCGCAATTGGAACTCGACCTGCACTGTATTTCAGGTTTTACCCTTGGAAGACAAAACTCGTAAAAATGAGCTTCACATGTGCACTGTACACATAAAAAAAGCATATTTTTTGGAAAAATGTCGACTATAAAAATTGTAAGAGCAACGAGTCCTTGACATGACATTTCGAGTTGATTCCGCAAAAAGAAATGAAGCCTATTCATGAAAAAATGTTTAAAGTGTGCATTTGTTTATAAAAATTGTTCAAATTATTGTTAAACAGCAGCTGTTCCCAACTAATTGTAAGCACACATTATTATCTGTCATATTTCATAAAATGAATCTATACATTCAAAAAAGCTAATCATTGCGAATCACAAAAAAGGACTTTAAAACTTATTTGAGTTATTTGACCTAAAATCGCAAATGCCTCCGCTCTTTCTATTTATTGATCGTTAATGTTAAAAAATTAACAGAATTTTTTTCTCAGTTCTTTAAATAATTTAAAACATATTAATATATTTATTGATGACTCAGTATCAGAATGTAAAGAAATTTTTCTATTCAAATTTAAATTGGATAAATTTGGACAATAATTCGAACTGAGATATTTTTCCATTTTGAATGTTATGTGTGTGAAAATAGTAAATTTATCAAAGATTGAATTTAGATTCAGTTTTTACATTTCTCAATTTCAGATGTTCCTAAATTTAGGCTCTAGAATTTTAAAGAGCTCTATATGGAATTTTTGAATCCGGATCTCTTTTTAAAGTGTAAATTCAGCCCTCTGCAATTTGTAACATTGCATTGTAAAATTAGTTTTACAATCTTTAATGTCTTCAGCGCTATAATTTAACATTTTAGAATAATTGTATCTCATCATTATTACTGGACGATCATTTCATTACATTTTATTTCGAAAATTTTTTCTGAATAAAAAATATTGTAAGTATTTACGTAAATTGTTTATTTAAAGGCATATGAATTGAAACTTCCAATTTTGAAGTGTTTCTGAATTTAAAATCGGTCGATTTTTATGGTTCTGCCTTCAAAATCTTGAAATATTTAAATTTCTTAAATTTATTTAATTGGTTTAATTTAATAATTTAAATTCCTGTTATAATAAGTATAATTAATATAATAAAGTTACATTTCATTTTACTTCAGATACTGTTAAGTAAAAATGTTTGAATAACCCAACCTGATGTTTTTTCTCATAATCCTTCAGCATCTTGACGTATTCAGAAAAAAACTCCTAGTTACTTCGAGGGCATATTCCCTAATTAGCTAACGGTTCCAATTAACACTAATTAGCTTCAGATTCCATTTTTCTGCATTATATCAAAAACCTTATACTGTGTTAAATCTGATTTTAAATAAAATTACAAAGAGTAAAGAAATATGCATTAATAATTTCTAAAATATATAATTCTGATATTATTTTTCGCAAATTCAGCATTAATCAATAGTTCTATAGAATCCAATATTTATTTTTAAATTCATGGTTTTATACTGATTTAGAAAAAATTTATCTTTCGTGATAGGGAGGGGGGGGGGGGGGATTTCTCTTAAACCTTTGGAAATCTCACGAAATCCTCTAAAATCTCTTAAAGTTCTTTCAAACTCCGTGAAAATCATCGTCATCACATTAAAAATCTTAATATGAAATTCCTTCAAATCGCTTCAAATCTGTGAAATCCAATAAAAATGGTGTAATCTCCTGCGAAATCTGTGAAAATACTTTTATATTTCTTGAAATCCTTGAAAATTCTTTAAAATCTATGAAAATCTTTTGAAATTCCTTCAAAGTTATTGAGAATCCTAGAAATGTCTCAAAATCTTCTAACTGTGAAAATCTCTTACATTTTTTTGAGATTTCGTGAAATATTTTGAAATCCTCGAAATCGTTTGAGATTGCAGAAAATCTTGAAATAATCCTAAAAAGCTTATTAAAAATTTTTAAATCCGTGAAAATTCCTTATAATCACGAAAAATCCTTGAAATTCCGTGCAATATTTCAAGATATTACGAGATACCTTAAAATATTTTGAAATCCATTGAAATCATTTGAAAACCATAAAATTTTTTGGAAATCCCTTAAAAAGTCCTTGACAATATTCAGAAATCCTTTATAATTCCGTTTGATCTTGTGAAATTTTCCGAAATTCTCCAATAACTCGTGGATACACTGTGAAACCTTTGGAAATCTTTTAAAATCCTTTGAAATCCCGTGAAATCGTCGAATTTTCTTTAAATCTCTTAAAACCGTTCAAAACACTTTGAAATCTTTTGAAGTTTTAAGAAATTCTCTCATGTATGTTATGGTCTTTGAAATTCGATTGAAATTTGATGACAGCATTCTTTGGAATCCTTTAAAAATCCTTTAAAAGCTGTGTAATTTCATTAAAATTCTTTAAGATTGCGTGAAATCTTTTGATACTCTTGAAAACGCGTTAGAACCTTTGAAATCTTCAAAATTTGTCAAAAATTCTTAAAATTAGCGGGAATCCCTTAAAATCCCTAAAAAACAGTCAAAATCCTTGAAATTTCGTGAAATATTTCAAAAAATTACGAGATCCCTTAAAACATTTGAAATATATTTAAAATTCATTAAAATCTGTTAAATCCGTGGGAATCTTTCACATAAATTTTTTACCAAGTCGGTCAATGTTCTACTAAAAAAGACATCTCTTCAACAATAGAATTAATTTTCAAATAAATACTTAAAGTTTTAGAAAAATAGATCAATTGTTCAACAAACAGTTGCATTTTCAACCAAAAATATGAATTTTTGATCCTAAAAGATGAATGTTCAACAAAACAGTTTAATTCTCAAACTGAAATAAGAATTTTCAATCAAATGATTGAATCTTTAGCTAGGAAAGATCAATTCTCAAATAAAACAATCATTTTTCAACCTAAAATAGAATATTCATATTTTCACTAGAAAAAATAATTGCTCAATAGAAAAATGTTCAACAAAATAGTTAATTTTACAACTCAAAAAATAAATTTTTAACTAAAAAATTATAATTCAACGACAGAGTATAACATCCATCACAAGAGATGATTTTTGAACCAAGAAGATTCATTTTCCAAGACGTTAAATTAAATTTAAAAAAATTAAATATAGTTAAATTCTCAACAAAAGAGGTAAATTTTCATTCATAGAATTTTCATCCGAAAATTAATTTTCTACAAAGTACTGAAATTTTCATAAAAATAGTCTGTTTTTTAAACAAGCGGTTGATTTTTTAACCAAAAATGTGAGTTTTCAACAAGAAGTTAATTTTTAACCAAATACGTAGTTAAATATTGTACTAAGTTGATGAATTTCCGAGATCAAAAGACGAATGTTTCACAATCGTATTTATTCATTTATTATTTAGCAAAAGAGTTATTTTCTGACAATGGAATAGGTAAATTTTCAAACAAAGAGATGAGTTTTCAACCAAAAAGTGAAATTTTAAGAAAGTATTTTAATTTTTAACTAGGTACTTGAATTTTTGACCAAAAAAATATGACTTCAACCAAATGATTGCAATTTCTACCAAAAAATTGAATTTTCAACCAAATAGTAGAATTTTTAGCTAAAAATTCACAAAATTCGTAAATTTTGTTTTTAATGTTACTTCCACTGACCCTCTTCCCCTGTTTTCAAAACGAATCCTTTGGTGCGACTCCCTCCCCCTTCAAATTTAGTTTATGAACGACCCCTTAGGTGATATTTAAACATGAATATAGGCATTTTGTTTACATTTGAAGTCGATAACCTATAGTTTCAGGAGAAGCTCAAATGTTTCTGAACTCGAGGTGGTAACGAGGCGCCGCTTCAAAAATAACTCGTTGCAAAAAATCTGTGTAGGAAGAATTACGTGTAAAGTGCGGTCACCCCTGTATTTGAAAATATAGTAGGTAAACAACTTCATGAAAAAAGAACTTTGATTTGAAACCTGATAGAAATCTAGACCGGAAGTGTACTTACTCAGCACTTACAATATGAACGTGGATATGAGCATAAATAAATGAACACGCGTTGCTCATGTATGTGCTTCATCGTTGTATCGATTTTTCCCTGTCCGTATTTCAGAACTATAGATATCCACCTATTTCAAATAACTTTTCTATATTGCAGAACGGGAACAGAGGTAGTTGAACTTGCATTAGGGACATAGAATTAGAAATTGAAATAGTTCGTATAAAATACGTTTAAATATTGAAAAAATTTCTGATTCAGTATCAATTCATTTAAGGCGCCGAAACATTACTTGACACTGCCATTTCCCCTCCCTCCTCTACTATTGCCCGTTCCTTCTTTTTCCTTTCACCTGCTTCACTTTCCCTGCATCCTCGTCTTCACTTCCTACCCGTTCTCTCCTTTACTTCTCCGTTCTCTTCATCACTTCCTCTTATTGTCCCTACTTTCTCGACACTTCCCCTCACTTAGTCTACTCCTCTCTCCTATAGTTCCCCTCTCCACAAATTTCTTTCCATCCCTACCTCACTTCCCAACACTTCCCATCCCTTTCCTACTTCCCAATTTCTCACTTCTCTTATCCAACTTGCACTCACTTCCCTGATACTCGTCCCCTGACTTTCCCGTCTCTTACTTCTGCTCCCTTAACCACCGCTAGTTCTCCTTATCACACTTCTTCTACTTGTTATTCCCTCGCTTCCCTTACTTCACCTATCCTCATTCCCCAGATTCCCCCTTCTTTAACCGTACATTTTCCTCCTTTAATTCACCTCGACTCACTTTCCTTCACCTAATCACCCATACTTCCCTACTAATCTTCTCCTCCCTTCACCTATTATCCCTAGTTCCCCTCTCCACATTTCACGTTTCACCTATTACTCTTTCTCTCCTCACTTCTCCCTTCCCAATCACAAAACTTCTCAATTCCCTTTCTTTAGTTAGACTCATTTCCCCTTCCCTTACTTCCCCTACGTCGTATATTACGATTTGTGAGAAAGGGTAGAGGGATTGAAGCAGAATATAACGTCACACATGGAGAATATAAATATGTTTAAATATGTTTTGAAATGCTTGAAAAAATGAAAATTAGTTATTTTATTTTACTAGTACAGCATCTAAATACAGAATGAACATTCATTTTCTTATTCCTCTCTTTTCCCATTTTGTAAAGGATTCCTCTCATTCTCCTGTTTAAATAATCTTTCCTTTTTATTGAATGTGAACTAAAATATTAGACCCTAATGAAATAACTATTTTTGATCGAAAATTAATTCGAAATCGAAAATTAATGGAAAAGTCTGGTATTACATTTTTGCTTCACAATTCATGTCTTTTGGTTAAAAGTTCTACTATATCGTTGACGATTTCACTATTTTGATAAAAAATCATTTCTGTTAATTTTCAATTTTGGCAGAAAATTGATCGTTTTTAGTTGAAAATTCAACCATTAAATTTTTAATTGAGAATTCATCTTCTTTGTTTGAAAATTCAAATACTTGGTTGAAAGTTGAACTATTTTTTGAACAACAATTTTATTGGTTGAAGATTTTACTATTTTGTTGAGAATTTCTTTTTTTTATTGTTTGAAAATTAACTTCTTCAGATGAAAACTTAACTATTCCATTTCTGGTTCAAAAATTAACGTTTGAAGTTGAAAATTCAACAATTTGTTTATGATTTTTTTCTCTTTAAATGACAAATCTTTCTTGGTTGCAAATTTATATTTTTTAGTAGAAATGTTATATTGTGGTTGAATGTGCTCCTGTTTGGCTCCAAATGAATTCCTGTTGATACGGGATTCAATTATTTGTTGAAAATTCTTTTGTTTTTGTTTAAAAGTTAACTTGCTTAGCTGAAGATTTAACTCTTTTATTCTTGCTTAAAAATTGATAGTTTTTAGTTAAAAATTCAACGATATGGTTGAAAATTGATGTATTTTACTGTAAAATCGTATTTTCTAGTTGAAAATGCTTCTTCTTGATTGAAAATTTAACCACTTTGTTGAAAGTTGCACTATTTGGTTGAAAATTCATCAATTTTGTTAGAAATTTTATTTCGAGAAATAATCGTTTCTGGTTAAATCCTATTGTTTTTGATTAATCATTAACAATCTTGTTTCGGTTAAAATATCAACTACTATGTTATAATATTTTCGATAGAAAATTAGAATTCTTAGATTAAGAATTGAACTGGTTTCATGAAAATTCGTCTTCATAGCTTCATAATTCCACTATATGGTTAAAAATTAAACTATTTTGTTAAAAATTTGATTATTTTGTTGAAAATTTAATTGTACAGTCCTAAATTTAATTATTTTTCTGAAAATTCAACTGTTTTGCTTTATATGCTTCTGTTTGGTATAAAATCAATTTTTTCGTTTCTTGACTTGGTTGAAGATTCCTCTTTTTTGCTTGACAGCTTAACTTCATGATTGGAAATGTAACTGTTTGGGCTTAACTAATATTGTTGATTGTTAAAAATTCAACTATTTGTTTCAAAATTAACTTTTGTTTGGAAAATTTATATTTTCATGTAAAAAAATTAACTGTTTGCAGAGAATTCGGGCTTTTGGCTTGAAACTTCAACAAATTAGTGGTCATTTTTTTCTCTATTGAATAAAAAATCTTCTTTGTTTAAAAATCAATCTTTTTTGGTAGAAATTCGATTGTTTTGGTTCAAAGTGTAACTGTTTGGTTAAAAATTATTCTGTTTTGATTGAGGATTCAATTATTTTATTGAAAATTTGTCTTTTTGGGTTTAATTCAAATGTTTGAACTGTTTCAACAAATTGAAATCTTTTGTTTTGGTTTAAATATTACCATTATATTTTTATATTTTGGATAGAGAATTCGTCGTTTGGATAGAAAATTCAACTGCCTTCTAACAAATTTTTCTCCTTGGTTTTCAAATTAAAAATTCAACTATCTTGTTGTAAATTTGATTATTTTGATAAAAATTTAACTATTTTGTTGAAAATGCGATATATCTGTACCTGAATTCTTACGCGTATCCTATTGAGTGCAATATGGGACCTTTGTATTAATTTGAGTCAAAAGAATTCATTACCCTATTTTTTGGAAAAATCACGATATTTTCCTCATTTTGCTAGAATATTATGGTTGTATGTTTTGTATTCTATTTCAGGTATTTATAAAAATAAAATATAAGACAAAATTTTGACTTGAGCTGAAGAGAGTGTTTTCATTTTTGACGTCATCCTTGGAGGTTAAAGCTTTGTGTGATATTCTGTGAGGAAGAAGGGGAGAGGTGGAAAGTTTTTTCGAAATATCCTGTAGTGGTTTTTGAACTGCCCACAGTTAATTTTATTCGAGGTGAAATAATTATTAAGAACACAAGAAATGAAAAAACCTAACCTGAAATTATTCTAAAGTGTTTCCAGAATGATGTAATTTAAGGAGCAAAAGGTTGGAGTTTCTGTAAAAACGCCCTGACTTTTAAGATTGCAATTAGTTGGGTTTGCGAAGGTATTCGACCCACATTTTCTTCACTCTTCAGTGATGATTACTTCTAAATATTCTTGGCTCGAGTTACCGTTTCCAACTAGAGAGAGTTTCAAAAGTTACCTTCCTTTCAACAAAGTTTTGAAACTTCCGTGATTTTCCGAAGATCACCATCGTGCTTGTATAATGTATTCGAAGTTTGGGTAGGGAAAGTAGTTTTCATTTTTAGTCTATTCACATATTCTTGTAGTCTTTTCTTGAGTTTCAAGAATCATTTAACAATAGTAAATTTAGGAGAAAAACGAAGAAGTATTGTTTTCATTTATTAGATGGAAAGAATTCTTTTGGTTCGGATTTATTGAAGAAACATAAGTAGTGCAAACCATAAAGCCGTCGTCTGACCAAGCAAGAACTTTTCTACTGTCTTACTTTTCAGTCATTTTTAATTTCAAAACCATATTATTAGGGTGTTACTATTATTTGATTATTGGAGAGATGTTGAATAAAAACGTTAAAAATTATTCAAATTAAGCACCTCACGCCTATCAAAAAGGTTTCTTAGTCTATAAAAATGTTTATTAAGTATTTCAGAACTGCCCCTCACATACTCACTCCCCTTTCAACCCGTCTACTTCTCGTCATCTCCAATAAGTTCCCACCCCTCACTTTCTCCGTTTCCTCTACCTCCCCTTACTATCTATTCTCACTTTTCTTCCCTTCCCGCTGCTTCTCCCTCATATGCTTTCCCTCTTCTTACTTCACCTGATATGCCTCCCCTCCCCACCTCTCCCTTCACAACCTGAAAACCTCTTCATTCTCTTAGCCTACTTAGACTTACTTCTCCTTTCCTCACTTCCCCTACTACTGTCCCCTCACTTCCCCTGCGTCCTCTTCCTCTTTTCCTCTTACTGTCCCTACTTCCCCGTCACTTCCCCGTCATTTCCCCTCCCTTTTCCTACTTCTCCCTACTTTGATTCGCCTCTCCTCTCTTCTTATACTACCTTGATCTGACCTTCCCGCACTTCCACTCATTTTCCTACTTCCCAATCTCTCACTTCCCTTTCCCCACTTACGCTCACTTCCCTAAAACTCCTCCCCTAACTTCAGCTTCCCTCAGTTTTCCTTCCCTCACTTCCCCAACTTCTCCTCACCTCACTTCTCCTACTTCTTATCCCCTCACTTCTTCTAATTCCCCTCTAACCACTTGCCTGAACCTTCTCAACCTCACTTCCCCTCTCTACCCCTTAACACTCCAAGATAGGGAAAATTTACAACATAAATATTGGTATGTTCCAAGATTTGCAACGGAGACCCTTAAAAATGGAATAATTTTGAGTTTAGGGACCCCTAATAATTTAAAGTTCCAATATGTAATCCTCAAACTGAATAATGACAGTCATTGTTGAAGAAGTTTTATTGAAACAAGATTTTAAAGTAGATTTTTCAAAAAGAAAAATATAATGCAATAACCCTGCAGTAATAGTTATGAGATTGAAGTTGTCTAAAATGTCAAATTATAGCGCTCAAATCTTTACAGATTATGAAATTATAGATTCTTTAGATTCTGATCCTGAATGTTCATTAATATTGGCTAGTCTGGCACATGAAGGATTTCTCTACTCTCGCACACCGTAAGTAGTAAAAGCCTCCCTTGACTACTCGTCTTGGCAATCAATACTTTTTCTACTGTCTATTTTTAACTTGATTGATATCATTACTTGGACCAAATTTGTATTGTTCATCAACTTGAGAAAAATCTTTAAATTCTGATTCTGACACATTAAAAATTTTTCTACTATCGCACACCCATAAGTAGTACCATCCTTCCTTAATCACGCGTCTGACCAAGCAATACCTTTCCTACTGTTCATTTTTTCACTTGATTAAATTTATTACTAGGAAAATATTTTTTATCGTTCATCAAGTTGAGAAATTTCATTAAATTCTAATTCAAAACTACCCATTAGTAGTAGAAACCAGTCTTGACAATTCGGCTGACCGAGCGATACTTTTTCCACTGTCCTTTTTCAAGACTCCTATGACTTGATTGCATTTAATACAAGAATAAAATTTGTATCGTTCATCAAATCAGCAATATTTATTAATTTCTGATCCCGAATACCCATAAGTAGTAGAAACCGGTCTTGAACCGTTGGCTGGACAATCGATACTTTCTCTACTGATTCAGTCTTTAAGTCCCTTATCACTGCCCTGCAATCATGCATTCATTGCTAGAAGAAAATTTACACCCAGAAAGGTCTCAATTTTTTTCAGTTAACTTAAACTACACAAATGTATTCTTTTTTAATTTTCATCAGCATGCTGTAGTAATTATAATGTATATTATATTCTGATAAAATTCTCAGAGAGGCGAAGATCGATATAAACAGGAAAGTTTTACTACTCCAGTTTGATGTTCCTCTTTTACGAGATAAGTAAAACTTTAGCATCAGAAGGCTCAGCGTCATCTATAGTTTATTTTCTCTACTAAAATACCGTCCACAGTACACAGTGGTACATTTTCGTCAAAAACAGAAGGCTGACTATCTTCAACAACCATGAACTAAAAACTGAAATTAATTTGATTTTGATGGTTTAATCCGATTTCAGTTGGTATTCATTTCCTGTGTTCATGTTCGTATCTGCAAGCTTGTTTTCACATTAAGCTTGTCTTGACAGCTGCTCAGGGAAGAAATGTTGGTCTTATTTCGTAATTCCTTAATCACGATAATGCTCGATTCAGCGTTAAGGATAAAGGAGCTCGTTGTCACGCACGAAAGCAATTCAGTCTGTTGGTTAGGTCGTAGTCACATGAGCTGAAAGATAAGGTGGTAGATCGATAGCTAAGAGTTCATTGGCTCGAACGTGTATGTTCTTATTACGATCTTTGAGTCGTGACCTTGAACTTTGACCTGCGGGATCTTTAACACGGAAACCTCAGTAGCCACGTGGACGTCGAGTCAAAATCGCGCCTCCTCGAGTTAAAAATAAAACCACACTTGAGATGTGTAGCTGTCTCGAGAAGATGCAACCTCGTCACGACTGCACGCGCGCTGTCTTTAACCAAGGGCTCTAATTGGTCAGATGCCATTCATGGACATAGAATTTTTTCATGTATCTTTTTTTCTTGAAAAATATATCAAATTAATCCTTTTACCAATCGAATGGGAAACCTAAAACCTTCGGAATTTCGTTTGTATCCATACACGTTGCAATTCGAAAACTGAGCTTTTGAACAAATTCTCTATATTTTTTTAACGAATAATCATCAAGTTTTGACGAATACTTCCAGTACGTAAACATAAAAAAACAGTTTTGGTAGGTAAAAAAATGTACAGAGCCACGGAAAGCCAATATAGGAAAATTAAAATTTTTTCCGACCCTAAAATTCAAAATTAGTTTCCAGCGCTGGATAATCCTTTTTTTGGTTGAAAATTAATGTCTTAACTGAAAATTAAAGTACTGCAATTATTATAGATTCATTACAATACTTGAAAATTAATATCCTTTGTCGAAAATCCGAATATTTTTGGTTGAAAGTCATTTGTTTCGGTTGAGAATTCATCTTTTTTGGTTATAAATTTTATTATTTAATTGGAAAAATAATGATTTTGTTAAAAATTTCAACAGTTTTGTTAAAGAGTTATTATTTATTTTAAATTTCAACTGTTTATTTAATTCGTCTTTCTAGGTTGCATATTCAACCTTATGGTGGCATTTTTTTCTCTCTCGTGTGAAAAACCTTTCTTGGTTGAAAATTTAACTCTTTTGTGAAAGCTCGTATTTTGGGTTGGAAAATTCATCTCCTTTGGTAGAAATTTTTCATCTTTGGTAGAAAATTAATGTTTTTATTTGAAAATTTATCTTTTTCGTTGAAAATTCAACATTTATATTTGTGGTTGAGAATTCATATTTTAACATTAAAATTTCACTATTCATGTGAAAATTTCATTCAATTTCTAAAAATGCAAACATTTTCATTTATTCCTTCAATTTATCCAATTTTGTTTGAAACTTTTTTTTTTGAAAATTCAACTCTTTAGGTAGAAAATTTATCTATGTGTTTACAAATTAACTTTTTTGCTGAAGATTTATATTTGCGGGTTGAATATTCAATTGTTTTGTAGGAAATCCTTCTTTTTGGCTTGAAAAATCAACAATTTAGTTTTTCAAAAATTTTTGTCTTGACTGAAAAATTGGTAATAAAAAGGTGTCTTTTTGGATTATTTTTTCATCGAAAATGTAACAGTTTCGTGGATTATTGATCCGTTTTGATTGAACATTGAACTATTTTGTTGAAAATGTATCTTTCTTAGTTGAAAACTTATTTATTTGGTTCAAAATCAACCTTTTAGCGATGAAAATTCAACTATTTTGTTAAAAATTAATTTAGTTTGTTACTTATTTGTCGTTTTGGTGGAAAGTTGATCTTTCTGGTTAAATGTTTATCTTTTTTGGATAATTTATCTACTTGGTTGTAACTTGTGCTTTCTTGTTAAAAATTTATTGTTTCAACTGATGATTCATTATTTTAGTTGAAAATACCAAATAATTCTTAACTCAAACATTTTCAGAATGTTAAATGCTTGTAAATATTGAAGTTATCGATGGAATAGAGTTAAGCATTCATAAGGTAATTATTTCTGGCCAAGTGGCATTAAATTCAAAAATATTGACCTCGTTCTCTGGAGAATAATAGTCTATAGAAAAAGTTTTCAACTTCCCAATAAACAATAGATGTAAAGGAGGTTTTTCGGGTTTCAATCGTGTGCAACGTAAAGGCATTAAATCTATTCTTAATAAATAATTTTCGCTTTAACATTATTGATGGAGTCTGGATTTCAAAATATTTAGATTCATACTAATTTATTTGAAAATAATATTACATTGTTGAAAGTAATAGCACTCTGTATTGAGAAGCAAAATCCTGTTGAAAATTTGGAAAATTGTCTTCTTGTTAGTAGACTTTTCATTTTTAGTTAAGTAAAAGGAGCCAATTTTAGTAGACTTAATTATCTCACTTGAGCGTAAATCAGCACTGTAGTCTCGCAAACAGCATAAATACCCTGGTTAAATTTGAACTTTACTTCAAATGCTCTCTACCAAGATGTCCATCTTTTCAAAAAAATGTTCTCAAATTTCGATTTTCTCTACAAATATTTAAACTTTAAAAAATGTAAATGATTCACAATGTTTTAACAATTTTTGGTAACCTAGCGTTTCACATCAAAAATTGGTGTTTTTAATAAAAAAAAAGTTAATTTTCAGCCAAAGAGATGAATCTTCAACCCAAAAAAAGAAATAATTTGTTAAAAAAATAGTTAAGCTTTTAAACAACTAGTTCAATTTTTAAGCGAAAAAAAATAGTTTTAAACAATCAATGTAATAGCTGATATTGCTACAATGAAAAATTTTAATTTTAAATCAAAAAATGTTCAATTCAACCTAAGAAGACGAATTTTCAACATTAAAGTTGGATCCTCGTCAAAAAAATTATTATATAACCAACTAGTTCAATTTTCTACCAAATAGTTGAATTTTCAACAAAATATTCCTATTGCCAAACAAAAAGGATAATCGTTTATCTAAATGAAAGAATTTCCATCAAACTAATGATATTTTCAATCAAATAATACAATTCGTAAACAAATAAGGTCAATTTTCTACCAAGAATATAATAGTAGACTATTCAACCAAAAATAATTAGATGGATCTGATTGTTGGCCAAATAAAAAAAAATTACAATTTATTTGATATACAATTTGATATTATATCACTTTGAAGTTCATTTTCAATACTTTCAAAAGGGGCAAATTTTTACTGAAAACGATAAATTTTCGACCCAGAAACATTTTTTAGTTAAGAAGGAAAAAAATGTCAACTTAATTGCACAATTTGAACACTTGCATTAGTTTTAATCAGAAAGAATTAATTTTCAACCAAGAAGTATAATTTTCTAGCAAAAAAGATGAATTTTCAACTGGAATAGCTCAATTTTTAATTCAAATTAAATCAGTCTAAAAAAATAATGCATAGTCCAAAAAATTACTTTTCAACTAAACAGGTAAATTTGCCACTAAAAAGAATAACTTTTCATCAAAGTTGAATTTCCATTAAAATAATTAAATTTGCAAGCAAACAGTTGCATTTTCAACCAAAAAAGATTACATCTTTTTCCCCAAAGAGATGAATTTGCAAACCAAAAAACATTTTTCAGTCAAGAAAGAAAAAGATTTTGACCAAATTTGTAAATTTTCAACGAAAAAGTTCATTTTTAATCAAATAGTTTAATTTTCTAACAAATATTTGATTTTTAACCCAAAAAGGTAAATTTTCAATCAAGAATTTGAATTTTCAACAAAAAATGATACTTTTCAACATTATTGTGAAATTTTAATTAATATAATTAAATTTTCAACCAAATAGTCAAATTTTCAACCAAAAAGCGTAAATTTCCAACGAAAAATATAATAGTAGACTATTGAACCGTAAAGAATCAGCTCAACAGAGAATAGTTGGATTTTCTTTTTGGGCTTTATAAATTCAGTTTGATCCGCTCATGATAGTTAAACTAAACATTGAAATTTATTTTCTATATTTTTGCAATATAAGATTAGAAAACTAAAAATTTTGATAAGAAAAGAAACATAATTTTGCTTTTGTTTTCATGAAAACGATAGAAAGTTTAGCCAAATAAACGTTTTCATAAGATAAGTGTCTAAACGGTAAAACATCGAAATTATTCGAATTGTTTAAACATGTAACTGGTAAAGCGCAAAGCGCTAGCGATTTTGATACAAAAATGGACAATTGCTACAATTGAGAAAAAATAGTCTTTTTTGGACCAGTTTTTTCACATTCTTGGTTTATTTGATCTTAAAGAACCATTTCGACTGTCTATTTTTGCACGACGTTTATTTATAGTATCATTCTCATGAGACCAACGCGTTCAGCCAAGAATATCGCGCGGTATGTCCCTCGGCGTGTGCATCCATTTTACATCGTTGCTTACCTGCTCAAACCGCTTCTACCTACTCCCCTGACGCTTCATCCGAAATTCACACCTCGGGCCTTCGCCACACGCAAGGACGAGCCACTATGTATAGGTCACTATAGGTCAGTATAGGTTGCAAATTGCAAAGGCCGAAGGCGATTCGCTGACGAGAAATGTAGCAGAAATTAATTCACTAGAAAACCGTTCAATTA
>CAKNXH010029968.1:0-10092 GCA_932178445.1 Andricus quercusramuli | reverse complement strand
GTTGAAAATTCAACTAATAAATTTTTAATTGAGAGTTCATCTTTTTTGCATAGAAATTAAATTACTTGGTTGAAAGTTGAAATATTTTTTTAAACCTTAATTTTTTAGTTGAAGATTTAACTATTTTGATGACGATTCGTTTTTTTATTAAAAATTAACCTTTTTAACTGAAAATTGAACTATTCAATTTTCTGGTTAAAAAAGGATTGTTTTTACTCGGAAATGCAACAATTTGGTTAAAAATGTATTTTTCTTGTTGTACAATCGTCTTTTTTGGTAGAAAAATTATTTTTTTTTGGGTTGAAAATCATTTTCTTCAACTTCAAATTTGACTATTCCATTTCCTATTAAGCTAATAGAGAGATCGAGAGAAGAAAATCTTTTCAGAAAATACACGAATTACTTGGCCAGGTAATGAATCAAAATTTTCAAGGAATCTGTATTATCCTTAGAGAATAACAGAAATTTGTAACGTCTTTTCAGACTAGATGGAGCTATAAATTAAAAATTATTTCAATTAATTTTTTTCTGAAAAAAATCCTTTCGCTCCGCTCGGAACCAAACCACATTTTTCAGAAAAAAATTGATTAAAATAAGTTTTAATTCATAGCTCCATCTAGTCTGAAAAGACGTTACAAAATTCTATTATCCTCTTATGATAATACAGATTTCTTGAAAATTTGGATTTGTACGATCTGGAAAAATAATGCGTCTATTTTCTGAAAAAAGTTTCTTCCTTCGGTCTCTCTAGTAGCTTAATGGGAAAGCATTCGACCGGCAATCGGAAGTTCTGTGGTTCGATTCCCGTCAAAACGAAAGATCTTTTTCCAGAAAAAAATTATATGTAATAATTTTTGATTCACAGCTCCAATTAGTCTGAAAAGACGTTCAAATTTCTGTTATCCTCTGATGATAATACAGATTCCTTGAAATATTTTTTTTTGCAATACTCGTTCAAATCAAATAAAAACGAAGCAAAAAAATAAGAATATGTCAAAAGAGTGACGTAAAAAATTGCTGCATGTTGCGTTACCTTCACTCGAGATAATTGCAGCAATGTCCCTATTAATAGCAGTGCTTTGTCTACCTGAGAGCACAAATACCTGTTCATTTCGGCGCGTGACCTGCAATTTAACAACTGTCAATTACATTATATCACTCTAAACCATAAATGTCAATTATCGAGCTTAATGTTATTGCACATTCTCGCACATTTTCAGTGTAATAGCTATTTTGGGATGAGCTTTAAATTTCATAGCTGTAATAACTAATTAACTAATTAGTGATTTAACATTAAATCCCAAAGAGGCTTAACTAAAAATATAAAAAAAATTTCAAAAACAAGCTTTTATGAAAATATAGTAGAAAGAAAAAATTATTCATATTAATTTTTTCTGAAAAAAGATCTCCTTTCGCTCCGCTGGGAATTGAATTAAGCTACTAGAGAGATCGAGAGAAGAAACTTTTTTCAGAAAATACAATAATTATTTTATTATATGGTATAAGTTAAAATTTTCAAGGGATCTGTATTATCATCAGACAATAACAGGAATTTTCAACGTCTTTTCAGACTAGATGAGGATTTGAATTAAAAATTATTTTCATTAATTTTTTCTGCGAAAATATCTCCTATCGCTCCGCTGGGAATAAAACCTCAGAATTTCCGATTTCCGGTCGGATGCTTTCCCATTAAGCTACTAGAGAGATCGAGAGAAGAAACTTTTTTCAGAAAATACGAGCATTATTTAGCTATATGGTATTAGTAAAATTTTCAAGGGATCTGAATCATCATCAGAGAATAACATAAATTTGTAACGTCTTTTCAGACTAGATGGAAATACGGATTAAAAATTATTTTAATCAATTTTTTTCAGAAAATACAGGCATTGTTTTGCAATATCGTATACGTAAAATTTTGAAGGGATCTGTATTATCATCAGAGAATAACATAAATTTTTAACGTCTTTTCAGACTAGATGGAAATACGAATTAAAAATTATTTT
Organism: Andricus quercusramuli; assembly: GCA_932178445.1. Lineage (NCBI taxonomy): Eukaryota > Metazoa > Arthropoda > Insecta > Hymenoptera > Cynipidae > Andricus > Andricus quercusramuli. Next base: position 8,089 of record CAKNXH010029968.1, on the reverse strand, counting down.
AATCAATTTTTTTTCTGAAAAAAAGATCTTCGCCTTTCGTTCCGCTGGGAATTGAACCTCAGAACTTCCTATTTCCGGTCGGGTGCTTTCCCATTAAGCTACTAGAGAGATCGAGAGAAGAAACTTTTTTTCAGAAAATACACGCATAATTTTGCTATATGGTATGATTTAAATTTTGCAAGGAATCTGCATTATCATCAGAGTCGATTTTTAAATAAAGAACTAAATTTTAATAATTTTCAATTAGTCAAGAAATCTGTATTATCATCAGAGAATAACATAAATTTTTAACGTCTTCTCAGACTAGATGGAGATATGAATTAAAAATTATTTTAATTGACTTTTTTCTGATAAAAGATCTTCTTTCGTTCCGCTGGGAATCGAACCTTTTCTGAAAAAAGTTTCTTCTCTCGATCTCTCTAGTAGCTTAATGGGTGAGCCCGGGAATCGGATTTCCGAGGTTTTATTCCCAGCTGAGCGAAAGAAGATCTCTTCTCATAAAAAAATTAATCAAAATAATTTTTAATTCATATCTTCATCTAGTCTGAAAAGACGTTAAAAATTTCTGTTATTCTCTGCTGATAAAACAGTTTCCTTAGAAAATTTCACTTGTACCATCTAGCAAAATAATGCATGTATTTTCTGAAAAAAATTTCTTCTCTCGATCTCTCTAGTAGCTTAATGGGAAATCACCCGGCCGGCAATCGGCAGTTCTGAGGTTCGATTCCCAACGAGGCGAAAGGAGATTTTTTTCAAAAAAAAAAAATAAAAAACTGGGTCTTGCGAGTTTTTGGCGGTAATAAAGATTTTTTTTAAAAGCAGATTGTTTCCAATATATAAAATACTACTTTTTACTGATAATTATATGTTCACATACATTTTTTAAACAATTTGTTATCGTTTTTAGCAATTCTCTTAGAATAGAGATAGAAAGTCGCGGTTTTTTCCAAAATTTTCCACTTTTTGGCCAATTTTTAATTATAGTGAGATTATAGTTAATTCATTTTGACAAATATAATTGTTTAAAAAAATTATTATTTCTTTTAATAATATTGTCTTTGAATAATGCTCGAAATTTCGTTTTTTTTCTTAAATTTTTAACTATTTGTTTTTGTTGAAAATTTGGGAAACTAAATATAACGTAATTAGAGCACAGTAGTCATTAATTTAATTAAACAAAAATGATTGTTTGAAAAATTATTATTGTTAATAATATTCCCTTAGCTAAACGGTAGAAAGTTGCGTTTCTTTCTGAAATTTTTAACTGTTTTTCTATTTTCCACGTGAATTGACTTAATAATTAATTAAGTTTAGCTAAAATGATTGTTTGAACAAATAATAAATAATTGTAAAAAATTATAGATTCGAAAAAATGTTTATACAATTTGCTATTGTTTCGTAAAAACTGTTATATATAAATAATAATATAATCAAAATAAAATTATAAACTATGTTTACTATTTTTATTTGTTTATTTTTACTATTGTTTTTTTTTATCTTCTCGTAAATCAGTGCAAGAAAGTTGCGGTTTTTTCTGAAATGTTTAACTTTGATTTACCTTTTTAATTACGAACAAATAATAAAAAAATATTAAAAACAATTATATTTTAAACAATTTCTTTCTTTTCTGTGAATATTTTTTTTATATTCTTTAAATTTTCTATGTGGATCATATTGAATTTAAATTTTCCTTTAAGTTTTTACTGAGAGCCTTTTTGTTCAAATTATTATTAATATTTAATATTTGTTCCTAGCCAACATTAATTATTAATTTACTGAGTAAAAAGTTGACAAAAAATTTGAAAATTCGAAAAAAATTGTAACTTTGTAGACGAATTTTAACAAATTAAATTTTAACTAAAAAAGGTAAATTTTTCCATTGAAAATATCAATAACTAACAACAGTGCGAATTGTTTACAAAAAAAAAATTAATATATTATTTCAACAAATTTCAACCGAATATTGAAATCTACAACCAAAAAGACAAATTTCCTAGAAAATAAATAATTTTTCAACCAAATAGTTGAATCTTCAATCAAGAAGATTAATTAAGAATTTTTTTAAACAAAAAGATAAATTTTCATCCATAAAGATAAATTTTTCACAAAAACTGATGATTTTTTAACAAAATAGATAGATTTTGAAGGACACATTTAAATTTTTTGCCATCCAGATTTATTTTGTTTCAAGGAACGATTTTTTAATAAAAAAATCATTTTTATTAAGGTAGTCCAAGTTTCAAGTATTTAGTGGAATTTTCAACCAAAGAAGATTGATGCTCACCAAAAAAAGCAATAGACGATATTTCACCAAAAAAATATTTTTATTTTTATTTTAATAAAATAGCTAAATCCTCAAAGAAAGAAATGAATTTTGAACAAAGCAGACGAATTTTCAACAAGAATGTTCTCAAACAAAAATTTACATTTAAAATAGTAAGATAAATTTTCAGTTGAAAATATTCATTTTGAAAGCAAAAATAAAATAGTTATTTTTTTATTTAAAAAAGTAGTTTTTAACGAAAAAATACGAATTTACATTTACAAAAATTAATTCTCAACTATTTGTTTTTTTAATTTTTAATTAGTTGAACATCTTCAAACCGAATACATAAATTTTTGACCAAATGGATTAATTTTCATATAAAAATTTAATTGTTGATATTTCGAACAAAAGATATTTGAATTATGAATAAAAAACTTTTCAATTTAACCAGAAGAGTTTCTTTCAGAACTCATTCTTTCTGAATGAAATGGACTTTGTCCCGAGAAAAAAAGTTTTTTTTTCTTCATAAAAACCAGCATTATTACCCTAATTCCATCGAGGGTAAATCAAAACTTTCGCCCTATTCTTGGCCCTTTGTTTGACAAGCCATCATTGCCCACTGATGGAGAAATGAAACGCAATATGATGGACGCCATAACATAAATATTTTTTTATTCTTTTTGTTTGAATTTGGACTTTTCTTTTATTGAATTTAATTTATTAATAATCTTTTAACTAATTCCAGAAAATGTAATTCTTAGCAGAAACAGTTAATATTTAATGAATGAGTTCAGAACATAGAGAGCTTTTGATAATCATTTTCATTGAAATATTAGAATAACTTTTATTTAACATTCATCTGAAAATTTCAATCATTTATAACCTTTCAACCATTAAAAATTGAAATATATGCACATATAATTTTTAACATTGAATTCGAAAAATCACTTTACAACATCACACACATTTGAAAAAATTATATAATTGTAATGGAGATATTTTAAAGCAAAAATAAATGTTCATCATAAAAATAGCAGCCAATATTAAATCACATAACCTTGATGTAAATGATCAATTAATGTGACTTATTTGAAAACAATTCAAATTCAATCTTTATGTAATTCAATTTTTGGAAAAAAAATAATCAATCGATAGTTAATAATAGTTAATTCATCAGTTCATAGCATAAAAAGCAATCACCAATATTATTAGCATTGAAACATCAAAATAATTTGTATCTTACATTATTCTGAAAAACTGAATTATTCATAATCTTTTGAACTAATTCCATGAAAACTGAAAACATTTTCAAACATAATGAATGTTGAAGATGGAATTTAGATAATTATCTCACGACATCGTAACCATTTGGAAAATTATGAAATTAAAATAATCTTACACAAGATGTAGGTTACCTTTTTTCATATGAATTCAAAATATATTTTTTTATTTTAAATTGCATTTCAATACATTTGATTTTAGTAATGACCTTTAAAACTAATTCCAGAAAAAATGTAAATGTATGTACACATTAATTAATCATATAACAACAGAAACAGTAATAAATAGTTATTTTCAGTGAAACCTTCGAATAACTTTACTTTATATTTTTCTGAAAATTTGAATTATTAATAACCTTTTGAACTAATTTCATAGAAAAGTAAAATATATGCACATATAATATTGAAAGCAGACTTTAGATACTCATTTCACAACATCACAAAAATTTACAAAAATTATACATTTTGAAAATAAAGGTATTTTAAACATGAATAACTTTTAATTATCAAAATTATAGCTAATATTCAATTACATAGCCTTCACGTTAATAATCAATTTATGTACGTGCTTAATTCAGGCAAAATAAAACTTAATCTTGATGTAAGTTAATATTATTAAAAAAATTAATCAGCTCATAATTAATTAATCTGTACATGATATGAATAGAATCAAACCATCATTTTCATCCAGGCATTTAAGTAATTTTTACTTTACATTTCTTTTAAATTTTCACTTTCATTTATGAAAATTTGATTTATTAGTAACCTTTCACAGTAATTTGTTAAAAAAATTTATACATATTTACATATAATTTCAAAAATTAAATTCAGATAATCATTTCACAACATCAAAAACATTGATAGAAATTATATAATTGGATTAGAGGTATTTTAAATGTGAATAAACTCTTATTTTACAAATTATAGCCGATAATCAATTACATAACCTTAAAGTGAATAATCATTTTGTTTATATAATTGAAACAAATTAAAATGCAATTTTTATGTAATTCAATATTGTGAAAAAAATCAATCAGATAATAATTAATCGATTAATTCAGAAAATATTTCATTGAAACATTTAATTAATGTTTACTTCAAATTTTTTTTAAATTTTTCTTCCATTTCTAAAAATTTAATTTATTTGTAAACTTTACTACTAATTACAGAAAAAATAAAACATATTTACATATATTTTTGAAAATTAAATTCAGATACTCATTTTACAAAATCAGGCACATTTGAAAAATTACTTAATATTAATAAGGGTATTTTAAATATAAATAAACTTTTATTATACAAATTGTATCAGATATTCAATTATTACAACCTTCAAGTAAATTATCAATTTATGTTACTCAATTTAGAAAAAAAAACTAAATTTAAATGTTCATTTAATTTATTATCGTGAAAAAATGAATCTCTTTTTTTTATTAAAACATGCAAATAATTTTTACTTAATGTCTTTTTTCAATTTGAACTTTCATTTATGAAATTTTGATTCATTAATAACCTTCCAAACTAATTCCAGAAAATGTATGTTTTAATGGAATAAGTTAACAAATGAATAATCAGTTTGCAACATAACAAGCATTAAACAATTATTTTCAATCAAACGAACAAAGAATTTTTACATTATATTCTTCCCTAAATTTGAAATTGCATTTCTATACATATAATTCATTGAAATAACCTCTCAAAAAAATTAAAACAAAATTAAAATATCTGTACATATAATTTTGAGAATTCAATTAAGATACTTTTTTAACAACATCACAGACATTTAAAAGGATTATATAATTTTAATAGAGGTATTTCAAAGAAAAATCAACATTTTATTACAAAAATAGTAGCTCACATTCTAATTAAACAACCTCGAAGTAAATAATCAATTTATGTTACTTACTTGAGAACCAAATTTTATTCCATTTTTATTTAATTTAAAATAATGTTCAACATTATTTTAATTGAAATGTCCAAATAGTTTTCAATTTACATATTTTTGTGATTTAAAATTGTATTTCTGAAAATTTGAATTCATAATAACCTTTTATGCTAATTCCAGGTAAAAATTAAAACGTATGTATATATATAATTTTCAAAATTGAATTCGTATAATCATTTCACAACATCACACACATTGACAGAAATTGCGTAATTGGAATAGAGAAATTTTAAATGTAAATAAACTTTTATTATACAAATTACAGCCAATATGCAATTAGATAACCTTAAAGTATGTACACAATTTATGTACTGAATTGAAACAAATTAAAATTCAATCTTTATGTGATTTATTATTATGAAATAATTTAATCAGCTAATAATTAAACAATAATTTCAGGACATGAAAAGCATTAAATAACTATCTTCACTGAAGCATTCAAATAATTTTTACCTTATATTTTTCTGAACATTTGAATTATTAATAACCTTCAAACTAATTCCAAAAGAGTTAAAGCGTATGTACATATGTAACGTATGGCCGTATTGTACATACGTATGCACGTATGTAAAACTTTTAAAATGCAATTCAGATATTCATGTCACAAGCTCAAAAACATTTGAAAAATTATGTACACTGTTAGAAAAGTCTCTTCTAAATTTAGTATACATGTAATGAAAGCAAGAATGCATAACCTGAAATTAAATTTAGTATACCAGCGTACAGTAAATTTAGTATATTCTTACTGAATTTAGTATATACACGTATATGAAATTTAGTATACGCGTGTACTAAATTCTGTATGAATATACTAAATTTACAGTACGCTGGTATACTAAATTTAATTTCATGTTGTGCATTTTTGCTTCCATTACATGTATGCTAAATTTAGTAGAGATTTTTCTAACAGTGTAACTGGAATGCGGGTATTTCATTAAAATTAAAATCAACAGAAGTATAAAAGTAGATTTCTTATTTTATCCATCACCGATAATAGGGAGCGTATCATTTACCACAAAATGGCGACTATCATGATCTGGACCAATGGAGGTTACCTGTTTTTATATGAAGGATCACAATTCAAAAATGGTGCCTCGTTGAGATTCATATTTTAAATAATTTTTTTCTGAAAAAAAGGATCTCTCGTAGACTAATCTCTCTAGTAGCTTAATGGGAAATTACCTGACCGAAAATCAGTTCTGTGGTTTGATTCCCAGCGAAGCGAAAGGTGAACTTTTTTCAGAAAAAAATCATTTTTCTTTCATAGCTCCATCTAGTCTGAAAAGACGTTATATATTTTTTGTTATTCTCTAATGATAATACAGATTTCTTGAAAAAGGTGATTCATATTTTCCAGTAGGAATTTTTCATTTCTTTCATTTTTTTTCTATTCTCAATTAAAGTTGATGTAAATTTGAAAGCTTTTATCAAAATTTATTATTTATGAAAATCTGAATTAAAAAAAATTTAGGTTATTTGCTGCAAGGGTGTTTCGCAAAGTTTAATAACTGGGCTTAAAATATGCTTTCCTCATTTTATCGGGTACTTTTTTACCATTAGCCAACACAGAGTTTTCCATCATGAAATATTCAATTAGGACAACCATTCTACTAAAAGGATACTGACATAAATTTGTTCACATAAAGAAAATTTTTGAGGTGACAGAACGGTTAAAAAATTTTTTTCTCATAACTGAACACGCCTGTTTATTATTATTATTTTTTATTTTATCATTGTCTTTTATTTTTCTTATTTATAAAAAAAAAATTCTTATTACTGAACACCCCCGTTTTTTATTCATTTTTTTCGTTTATTTTTTAAAATTTTGTTCATTCGTTATATTTTGTTTAGCATTATATTTTTTTGCTTGTCAAATAAAAAAAATAATAACAATGACAAAATGCGTAAAATGTTTAGGGACGGCACGTGGCTTAGATTTTTCAAATTACGTATGCACCCTCAGCTATTTATTATTTAGAAGATATTTTAATTTTTAATGAAAAAGTTTATTTTTATTATTTATTATCTATTTTATTCATTCTATTATTTTATTTATTCTAGATCAAAATTGATGACTAACAAAATAGTTGAATTTTCAACAAAATAATTAACCTTTAAACAAAATATTTGAATTTTTGATCAAATATATACATTTTTATTCTACAGAGATGAATTTTCAACCAAAAAGATCAATTTTCTTCGAAAAGACAAATTCTTAGCAAAAAATATGAATATGTAACCAAATAGTTGAATTTTCGACTAAAAAGGAAAAGTTTTCAGCCAAAAATGGAATGATTAAATTCTTCGTTGAAAAAAATTTTTTGATTGAAAAAATGAAAGAATTTTTGGATAGTAGAATTGAATCAAAAAATTCGAGTATTCAAGAAACAACGTGAATTTTCGAGCAAATAGTTGAATTTTACAAAAATAGGCAATTTTTAACAGATAGTAAGATTTTCAACAAAAACTTAATTTTTTTGCAAACATACGAATTTTTAGCAAACAAGTTAAATCCTTCAGCAAATCAGAATAATTTTCAATTAAATTCATGAATTTGACACACAACAATGAGATAGAGGGGATGGAATGGGACAGTTA
>CAKNXH010029952.1:0-14645 GCA_932178445.1 Andricus quercusramuli | reverse complement strand
GGGAATTGGATGCTGCCCATTTTATTTATATAGGAAATCGCGGTTGTGTTATCTATTCTTAATAGTATGTCACATGACCGTAGATTTTTAGCAAAGCATTTCAACCCATTGAAAGCCGCTAGGAGTTCCAGATAGTTGATATGGTGTTTCAACTCTTTCTGACCCCACCAGCCATGAAGACTGTTGCCCTTGCAGGCCGCGCCCCGACCTGACAAAGAAGCATCTGTAAATATCTCAATTTCAAATTTTTTGGGGCTGATAGGATTACTAGTAAGAAGGATATTTTTTATCCACCAGTGGATGTCGGGTAATACCGATGATGGCATGGACATGCGCTTATCGAAATTTCTTTTTTCTTTTAGTAAAGATAAGAACTTTGCCCTTTCTAGTTTTTTGGTGTAAAGGGGCCCGTATTTAACAGCTGGACATGCGGCCACTAGGGTACCTACAAAGTTTGCTAATTCTCTAATCTTGACGTTTTTGCAGTTAATAAATTGCTGTGCCTTTAGTAATATGTTTTGCTTCTTATCTTGGGTTAGGTTTATCTTCATTTCTTGGGTATTCCAAATGAACCCTAAGAATTTTGCAGAATTTGAGGGCTCAAGATTAGATTTTTCTTTGTTGACAAGGAACCCCAAGCTTTCCAAAAGGTGACATGTGGCCTGAACATTGCAAATGCATTCCTCTTTAGTTCTGCCGATTAATAGAAAATCATCTAAATAGATAATTGAGAGGAAGGTGGACAATCTGAGGCTTTCTACTAGGGGTTTCATAAACTTCGTAAATACATACGGTGCTGTGCACAACCCAAATGGTACACAGGAAAATTCGTTAATTTTCCCCTTAAATATGAATCTCAGGTATTTTCTATGTGATTCGGCGACTGGAATCATGAGGAAGGCATCGGTTAGGTCTATAGTTGCTAAAAAGGCATTTTTAAATAAAGTTCTAGATGCGGTTTTCCTATCTTCAAGCTTGAAGTGGGGAGGGTTGAGGAATGTATTTAATTTTTTCAGGTTGAAAATAAATCGTTTTTCCCCATTAGATTTTTATTTTAAGAAATATGGAGAAATAAATTGGCCCTTTACTGGTTGACAACTGACAACTGCCCCTTTTTTGACCAGTGTATTAATTGCTTTTTGGTATTTGATTTCTTCTTTCTCAGTAATTCTAACCTCTGTGGGAGGTCGAGTTTGCCGGGGTTTAGATATAAAGGGGATTTTGTATCCCGTTACACACTGTGACACTAAGCTGTCAGAAGTCAGTCTTGACCAGTTATGGGCGAACAGTTTTATTCTACCAGCAATAGTACTAACATTTATTTCTTGTTGCGAGGTTTCTGGTAAGCCTGGTTCCGCTGGTACGAGTATCTGCTTCGCCCTCCCGATTGGTATAACCTCGGGTTCCTTCTGGGAGGGCCCTTGTAGTTTAAATGGCGGGAGTGAGATTCACCTCCGTAAGATGCTCCTTTTTTGTAGTAGTTCGCTCCTTGATTGGATGAAGATTGAGCTGGTTTCGCAATGTCTTTCCCGAGTTTTTCTGCAGCTCTTATCGACTTTAGGCCCTCTGAGAAGTTTTCTCCGAAGAGAAGTGTGCCAACCTCGCTGTCATCTGCAATATTTTTGACCACTTGGTCCAGTCCTGGGAGGATAAAAGATCTTCGTATAAATGATAATTTGTGGTTGAGATCAATTAAGATTCTTCCAGAGTCTGCAAAAAGGCCTATCAATCGATTAGAGTTAGATTCGTCCCTTTCAGTATTTTTTAGCAGTTCCGTCAGGCCGTGACCCAGAGCTATGATACCTGCACTGAGTTGGTTTTGAGAAGTGACCTGGTAATTATCTTTCTTGAGGCCGTTCTGACCCATGACTGATTTTACCTCTGGGTTCAGTTTTGGAGCCTGGAGCATTTTACAGTTTGTCGGCGTCGGGTATTTCTCCAGAAGCTCCTTCTTTGGTTCTTTAGAGAGTCCCGCTTGCAGGATCTTAGTCCACACTTCCGAGAGTGACGTGTGAATTTCGGGGCCAAATTTGGCATTATCGTCAATATTGCCCAAAATAGTCAACGTTTCGGAAGTCAAATTTGTGTCCTCTTTACTTCCTGGTGATACACGACGAACCGGGCTTTTTGATCTGGTCATTCGACTCTTAGAGCGGCTGTAAGATGAGCTGGAGCTTGATCTAGAAGAGGAAGAACGGGACGAAAGAGACCGGGCTTTGCTCGATCTGTGGAGATCTAGACGTGACGAATCTCTCGGATTTCGCTCACCGTCGTTTTGATGGTGGCGTGACGCACCTCGCAGGTTACGCTCATCGCCTTTTTTAACCTTTCCGGTGTTTTCAGGGGTAGGTGTTCTGCCATGTGATGAATTAGATCGTGTTAAGGATCGTGATCGACGGCGATTATGACGCGATGAGCCTCTAGGGTCTCGCTTATCGTCGTATTGCCTTTTCTCCGATCTGCTTTTTCTGCTTTTGGAGCGCTCTACCTTCCTAACCTTTTTCCGCAGGTGTGTTATTTCTTTGAATAGAAAGTCAAGGTCCGCTTCAGCAGGCCTTTTCCGATGTCCTTTGTCACTTTTATGTTTTCCACGGCCCATTTTAGTGTAGATGGACACTTGAGAAAATTAACACTTATTTTATTTCGATGAAACTGTTTTCCACGTGTGAACGGAATCGCACAGAAAAGCGTGATGACGGCATCGCCGCCGCAACGCCCCCAGGCGGTGGAATCCTGAAAGAAAACTTGGCGCGGACTTTAAAACTGTGGATTGGAATCGTGCAACTAGCGTTACTACATTTGATCTATTCGGACGAGACGACGCAGCATAATCAAAAAAACTTGGCAGAAAAACAGATCCCCTTACCTGAAAACGATAGTAAATAAATTAACGAAAATAATTAGACAAGAGCAAAGGACAAATAGAAATAACAACTGGACTGATAAACTTAACTAAACTACAAACTAAATATAACTCACTCCAGAAAATAACCAAAGCTTTAAAGGGAGGCACTAAAACAATTGTGCCACTTCTGCATGGCCCCCAAGGGTTAGTTTACGCAGACAAAGACAAAGCTAATGTCCTGGCATCTCAGTATGAACATTTTCACAGACTAACTACTGACATGAGTAATGAACAGACTGAAGAAATCGTTAATCGAAGGTATGATCTAATCAACAACTCTGAAATAAGCATAGATACTATTAAACTAATAACACCTAAAGAAATCAAGTTAGCAATCAAAAAAACTAAGCCTAAAAAAGCTCCTGGATATGATAATATTCGCAATAGAGTCCTTAAAAACTTGCCTAAAAAAGCCATTGTACAGCTGAGCTATATATTCAATTCTTGCCTTAAAATGTCTTACTTTCTAAATGCATGGAAGAAGGCTACAATTCTCCCAATTCATAAAACAGGAAAGGATAAACTCTTTCCTCAGAGTTATCGACCAATAAGCATTCTGCCTACTATCAGTGAAATCTTTGAGAGAATGATTTACAATAGACTTCTTGATCACGAAAAAACGCATAAACAGATAATACCCGAAGAATTTGGCTTCAGACAAGGACACAATACTGTACATCAACTTTTAAGACTGACAAACCATATTTCTACCAAATTCAACGAAAACAAATGTACAGCGCTATTACTCTTGCACTTAGAAAACGCGTTTGAAACTGTGTGGCACAAGCGCCTTATATACAAGCTCAGTAACTTGAATATACCATTATATCTACATAATTAAGATCTCTATTAGCTATCTATTTCGATGAACAAGATATTGCGGCGGGTGTACCTCAGGGGTCTATATTGGGGCCGAGGTATTTCGTATACTACATCAATGACTAATCCTCAACCAAACGAACTGATAAAGCGCTATTTGCGAATGACACTGCTATTCACGCATCTTCCCCCAACATTCGCATGGCAATAAAATACCTGCAACGACATATCTTGGACCTAGAGAATTATTATACGAAATGGAAACATAAAATAAATGTTGATAAGACTGATTTAATAATATTTACCAAAAAACAGATCAAAGACTTGCCTGTATCACTGTGTATGTATGATCAGGATATAGAATTAAAAAATGTTGTCAAGTACTTAGGGCAGCATCTTGATAAGCGACTTAACTTTAGTGTACATGTTAGGGAGGCCTGTAAGAAGGCCTACAAAGCGATAGGAATTCTCTATGCATTATTGTGTAGAGACAGTGGACTCAGCGACACTAACAAGTTAATTATTATAAAAACCATTATAAGACCTGTTATGCTCTATGCGGCTCCAATTTGGAGTAATACATGCAATACAAACTACGGGAAATTACAGGTAGTACAAAATAAATGCCTAAAAATGATAGATAATAACGCTAAGATTAAGGACTTACATAAGAAATATTCAATAAACACAATTAAAGAATATATCTATAAGCTAACTAAAATCTTCTATGAGGAACAGATTGCTCAAATTAATTCGATCAAAGATATCTCTAGTATCAATCGTGAAACAGCTCATTTTAGAATCAAGCACAAACTTCCCCATTATATTCTTCTATCATAACATAACCATGCGAAGCTTTTAGCTCGCTCTCTCTGTACATAGTGTAATATAGTTAGTAATATAAGTTAGGATTAGTCTCTCATTATCCCTGATTAGGTTTTTACAAGTTTTTGCCTAGAAAACACTCATATTCAAAGCATTGTGATATGCAGCCTATATGAAAAACACTACCACCGATACTCTCATGCGTAAAGTTCTAGGCTGATGCCAAACTAGGATAGATACTACGATATTTTTTGTTTGTTTGTAGAGGAGGTGAGAATGCATTTACGCACTGAGTGTGGGACTCGACCTAAAAACGATAATACCCACTAAACTCATCTCCTCTTCCCGCCAACCCATGTCCTCGGAACCGCTTATCGCATCACTTCAAGGACATGGGGGTAAGGCCACTAAGTCGTGCTTCGACTTCCATCTTGTAGAGCCAGCTTGGCATTTCAACACTTCTCACCGAACCAAGATACGCGCATCGTCCTCAGCAGTGCGGTGGTACCGCACAACAGGCTCGTCGGCCTTCGGCATCTTGGTTGGGTGTAATCTGTATTTGCGCCGCTCGTCCGGCTTCTTCACAGAGGCGGCCTTCCTGAACAATGCGCACCGCATTGTCCCCGGCAGATGATCGATCCAGGGTTTGTCTTCTTTAGCGGCGCAGAGGTAGCACTGCGGCGTACTTTCGCACGGCGCAGCCCTATGGCCCTCTTTGTCGCACCTCCAGCAGGCCTGGGTCCTATCTGGACCCCTGCATCCCGCCACCCTCTGGCCAAAGCCCAGGCAGCGGAAACACCTTACAGACTCCGTCTTCTTCCGCAAACGACAGGACACCCACCCCACTTTGAGGTGTCCCGTGCGGAGAAGTCTTGCCGCCAGGTCCTCTTTCATTTCGACGAAGGCCTTCAGATTACCTCTGAAGGCCTTCTTCGTCATGCACATTTTCAACTCTCCCGCTGCTGCTTTTCCGAAATGTTTTCGGACCGCAGCCTCCACATCTTCCTCATCCGTGATCAAGTCGAGGTCCAGGACCGCGACTTCGATGCGGGAAACGAGCTCAAGCACGTTCCCCCCATTTTCCACAGCATCCTTGATGGCCGCGGGCAGCTTTGATCTGCCATCCGTGGCCGGCCCTACCTCCACAAGAACCTCTCCCTTTCGTGTCTGCCTGACACCCCTGATTTTTACACGAAGCGTGTCCGGCTTCACCTTTTGTTTGAGGTTTCTGAGGACCTCCGCAAAACTTGAACCCTCGGCTGGTCTTATCAGGACTGCCTCGGGTCGGGCTCTCTTCAGCTTCTCTTTCTTCGTGGGTGCGGAGGTGGAAGTGATCCCCTCCACATCCCCATCCTTCAAGGTCTTGAAGAGTCAGCCTCTACGGGACTGCACCACAACACGCCGCGCCTTTCCTAGGCCATCCCTAATGGGCATGAACATTAGGGTGGGCCGAATTACACATAAGTTTCTGAATCGAATCGTAATAGTGCAGAAAAGTTGCTACTCCGGTCGCACATCGCGTTCAAAGTTTCGAAAAATCGTCAAAAATTGAATACGTTTTAGGTTATAGTAATCGAATTTCGTTCGAAATCGGTATGTGACCTCTTCTAAATATCCTTTGACTAAAAAAACTGCTCTCTCTTCTCCCTTCTCATCCCCCTCTCCTGTAAGGGTGGGGGGTGGGCCAAATATCGTAAAAAGGAGCCATTTTATGGTCGTTATTTTTCTCGTGTGAAGTGTGCTGGTGCGATCGGCTAAGGCGTTAAAAGCGTTAAAATATATCATATTTAGAACAGTATTATACGTAAATATACATCAGCCACAATATGATGAGAAGGGAAGGGGGGAGGTGAACCTCAGTGAGCGTTGACCAATGGCCAAGCTGGGCGGGCGGCAGCCGGTTCTAGGAATTCGCCTTACCGCTGCGCGCAACGTGCCAACCAGACAAGTCGAGACGTGTCGAATTTTAGTGTTTTACTGTGCATTTTAGTTTGGTGATTTAGTATTGATTAGAGAAGAAGTTTGATTGACAATGACGTCGAGGACGCTCGGTCAAAAATTTCATTGTCTTTTATTTGGACCGCCTAAAAGTCTGAACAAAGATATTCTTCTTTCACATTCTGATGTTTTGCTACACTTCTAGCATGATAGATATTCTTTAGCCCTGGCTTCGGCCAGTCCAATACAGGATGTCAGCTTCTCCGCAGTAGCTAATGTCGTTGGTGATGATATAGAGTCCATTTACACTATGGCATCTTGGCCAAAGGTCTCTCGCACGAGAATTATACAACTGAACCGCTGGCGATCAAAAGGGGATACGCCCGAAACGCCGTCGTTTTAGTTGGCCCCTGGGTCATATTTTTTTCAGGTCGAATTTTAATTTTTTAATAACATATCCCGAAAGGAAATTTCATTGCGCATATTTTTAGTCCTATAAATAAATGTGATAACTTTATTAGTTTTCGAAATAATCAAGAAAATGTTACTTTTTTCTGCAATCGCAAAATACGAATTTTTTGTGTTCAACTCGCCACAAGTTCTACAATAATAAGAATTTTGTAATAAAAGTTTCAGGAAATATGCACCATCATATAAAGAAACGGACGGTATTCATAGAATTCCAATGATTTGTCACTAAAAATTTATAAAGATTTTTATTCTTCTCAGGGCGTAAATTAGATATTGAAAGATTCAAACGCTTCGGGAGTCGAACGAATTTTCAGAAAATTAAAATTAACGGTCACCTAAGTTTTTGTTAGGATTCAAGGAAGTTTTTAGGAAAATATCAGGCAATTATGTTTTATAGTTTCAAAGCCACAATTGATTTAAGATCTCAGCACCGTCCCGTACGCGTGCTAGCTCGTCTTGCAATATCAACGTATGTATAACAGCGGGCGATTGGGAGGTCAAGCCGGCCACCAAAATAATGATGAAGACATTATCATTTACTTATTATTTTTGAATAACAAATTATAAAAATTAAAACTTACTTTTCTTTTTCACCGTCCTTTATGGTTTTAGATTTAGTAATATATTCCTTTCCCTACAATATAACATAAGTTTTGTAAACTTTTTGATTAAAAGAAACGTCTCTTCAGTGAATGCTCTCCATTAATTTCGTGATAATTTGATATTTAAAACTTTTTACATTTTCAATAGTTGAATTCAATGTAAAAGATTATATTAGATTAGACTATTTGAACTAATTTTAAAATACAAGATTTTTTAGAAAAAGCTATTAAGAAATCAAATAAAAAATAATAATAGGATATTAAAATTATCAGAAAAATTAATTTTTAATTTTCTCTAATACTTTTAAGTAGCACCTTATTTCGGGAACCTTTTTTCTTATTCTTCAACCAATTTTCTTCACACCAATTTCTTTTCCTGCCTCGACCCATATTTAGGTTCTTTTTATTTTAAGTAAACTTAAAATATCCTAAATAGAATATCATATGCTAAAACTTTTCTACAATAATGCTTCTGTGCATTATTTTCCTTAGGAGAGAATCAAAATAAACATATGCTTTTTTGTTTTGGTGTTCGGCTTGACCTTCCAATCGTCCGCTGTTATATAGACGTTGATATTTCAGGACGAGCTAGCACGCGTACGGGACAGCGCAGAGATATTAAATCAATTGTGACTTTAAAACTATAAAACATAATTGCTTGATATTTTCCAAAAAACTTCCTTGAATCCTAAAAAAAGTTTAGGTGATCGTCAATTTTAATTTTCTGAAAATTCGTTCGACTCCCGAAGCGTTTGAAACTTTCAATATGTAATTTACGCAATGAGAAGAATAAAAATCGTTATAAATTTTTAGTGACAATTAATTGAAATTCTATAAATAACGTTAGTTTCAGTATATGATAATGCATATTTTGTAAAATTTTTATTACAAAATTCCTATTATTGTAGAACTTGTGGCGAGTTGAACACAAAAAATTAGTATTTTGCGATTGCAGAAAAAAGTAACATTTTCTTGATTATTTCGAAAACTAATAAAGTTATCATATTTATTTATAGGACTAAAAATATGCGCAATAAAATTTCCTATGGGGATATGTTATTAAAAAATTAAAATTTGACCTGAAAAAAAATATGACCCAGGGGCCAACTAAAACGGCGGCGTTTCGGGCGTATCCCCTTTTGATCGCCAGCGGTTCAACTCATCAAAACTCTCGACTTGTCTGGTTGGCACGTTGCGCGCAGCGGAAACGCGAATTCCTAGAACCGGCTGCCGCCCACCCAGCTTGGCCATTGGTCAACCCTCCCTGAGGCTCACCTCCCCCCTCCCCTCTCATCACATTGCGGCTGATGTATATTTACGTAATACTGTTATAAACATGATATATTTTAACGCTTTTAACGCCTCAGCCGATCGCACAAGCACACTTCACACGAGGAAAATAATGACCATAAAATATCTTCTTTTTATGATATTTGCCCCTCCCCCCACCCTTACAGGAGAGGGGATGAGAAAGGAGAAGAGAGAGAAGTTTTTTTTAGTCGAACGATATTTAGAAGAGGTCACATACCGATTTTGAACGAAATTCGATTACTATAACTTACTAAGAAAAAATCCCAAAACGTGTTCAATTTTGGACGATTTTTCGAAACTTTGAACGCGATGTGCTACCGAAAGATATGGCCGATTTAGAAAAAAAAAATTATTGCGATCAGAGCGACGAGTAGCAACTTTTCCGCGCTATTACGATTCGATTCGGAAACTTTCGTGTAATTCGGCCCACCCTAATCTCTATACCTCAATAGTGTTGTGCCAGCTTAACATACCTCAAATAATGGTAGTTTATGCAATTGTACCCGAGTCGAAATATAGGCCCTACTTTGATGCTCTAAGTGGAAGTATTGCTTCTACTTTGAAGCTGCTTATTCTACTAGCTCCTACCTAGCCGCTCTTGAAGACATTTTCATTCTAATTTGCTTCTACATAAATCTTAGCCCCTACATTGCAGCGCTTGTCTCTACGTTCTTGAGTTTTATTAACGTCTCCTTTGAAGCTCTATAATCTTCACAGAATTTTTAAGTTCTCTTTTAACGCTCTGTAAGTTTTTGTGTATTTTTAACTCCTCCTTAGACACTTCTCAATCTCTAAATTTCAAAAATATTGTTTTAACTCCTCGATAAACACTTCTTAATCTCTGTATAACATTTTATAATAATTTTTGTTAACAAAAATCAAATACAAAGTTTGATATGATATCAAGACATCTATTCCAGAGGAAAATTGGCTCAACACTAATGTTTTATCTTTTCTTTTTCATAATATTTATCTTTGTTGTGAATTGTAATTTTAAAATTTGTTAAGTTGAATGGAGGGTCTTGAATGAAAGTTCTAACCTCAAAAGTCGATCTCTTCACATTTCTTAAAAAATATCGTAATCATAAGCAATTCCATGTCAAATTATCTCAAGGATTTCAGCTATTGTTAGTAATTCAGATGAAAATTCTTGTATACGTTCTTCAAGGTGTTGAAAGAAAAACGCTAGAATAATTTTTTTCTTAATCCAAAAACTTGAGGGATATTCAAAATTGAAAATTTTGGTCCTCTTTTCTAAAATTTTCAAAACTTTCGTGATTTTAGTGATATCAAGGTCATTTTTTTTAATTATTCGTAATAGGACGCAGTTAAAAAAATATATATTTCTAAAACTGCGTCCTATCACTAATAATTGAAAAAATGTACCTTAATATAATTTAAATCACCAAAGTTAAGAAAGTTAAAGAAGAAAAGACCAAAAATTTTAATTTTGAATATTTCCTAAGTTTTTGGATTTTTTTAACAATTATTTTGGGTTTTTTCCTTGCAACATCTAAGAGGAAGGATACTAGAATTTTCATGAAAACTATTAACAATGGCTGAAATTCTTCAGATGATTTGACATGGAATTGCTCTTATATATTTTTTACTCTGTAGAGTAACTTATTTTATGAAATAGATAGGATAGCCACTACCACGTACCTATAAATATATAATGTTATCTTTGATATTATCTTCATATATATTTTCTTTTGCTACAGTCGACACCAGGTGCCGTTCGTCTGATTGGGCGGTTTTTAAGGGGTTAACCCTACTTGCAAATTTTGAAAAATTCGATTTTTGGGTTTTGACATTTTCTGAAAGTAAATCATTTGAAAAATATTTTCTGAAAGTCTTAATGAAATCTGAATGAAATTGTAGAAGTTATTCAGTCGGAAGCGTAGGCGGGTCCGTCTAGGTCTAGGCAGTTTCAGAACTTTAAATGCGTTTTTCTCGAAACGACGTTTTCAAAGTCGGTGAACAAGATTTCTAAAAAACCGCTTAACCGATCATTTCCAAACTTGGCAACCTTTTTTGTGATATCAAAAAGCAGTACCTAATCGAAGGAATTTTTTTTTCATTGAAAACTTTTTTTTTATTTTAAAAACGAATGTGTTTTTTTTCGACAAAAATCGATTTCTCAACTTTGACTGGCCGCCTACTCATATATTATAATTTCTTGAAATATTTTTGATTTTCCCATTTCGGATGATCGAGTCCTGAGCAGTGTTGCTCACCGCAATACACCTTCAAAAAATCATACTACGGTGTAACAGTAGTAACTTATGAAATAATGTGTATTCTTGAATGAAAATTAGCGTAAATTATGTTTATATGGTACTCTTTTAAATATACAAACTTTTACCAAAAAGTATTTTTTCATTCTTTCAAAAAAAAATCGATAAAATTCACTTTTTTATTGCGTTGCAAGTAGGGCTAACCCCTTAACGACGATGGTCCCGAAAGTACACACACGGTTAGAAATAAGGAAATGAACATTTCTCCGATATAATTATACCTGGAATCTAACAGCTTTGACGTATTATTAATTTTGATTTATTGACTTCGCTCTCTTTGCAGTTCACATACAATAACTGAAATTTAAAATTTTCACGCTCAAATATGGCGTCGCTGTCTTGACGCTTGCGCTCGCGTAACAAATACTTTGTTGTTTCCTCCCAGCTCGAACACCGCAGTTTGTAGAAATGTCAATTTTATTGGTTATAGTCAAAGAAAATATCTTTGTTTTCGTGATTAATATTAAAATAATAATATCTGAAATGGCTTCAAGTGAAAAGAAGTTTGCGCTGGTCTGGTGGATAGATGATAAAAAACAAGATGTCATTCACTTATCATTGATTCCGAAGGAAAGTAGAGAAGTAGGCTGAGTAGCTCTTTTAAAGTCAAATGATATGGAAGAAAAAAAAACAATTCAGTTGGATGCAAAAGTGCTAGCTATTGGCGGTAAATAGATCACTTTACTTTACATTGTACTATATAATTACATTTTTTCATAATAATGACTCGAAATCTAACTCACTTGCATTCAATTCAACCAAAAAATACTTTGTATACATATTATTTCATAATTAGTTACTTATTTTTTTTTTGCAAAACCCTCAAAAGATAATTTTATTTCTATTAACTTCCATTACTCATTTACAGAATTTGTTAAAAATAATTCATAATGTTTTCATTCCAATACCACAATAAATATTATTGAGAATATTTAAATTTTTACAACTTATTTCAATAATTTTTTTTCAAATATCCCGCCATTTAAATTTTCTTTAATGGTATTTATTTTCAAAATTGTACCCTATTATGTCATTTATTTTTTCTTATTCGATTCTGAAACTATTTAACTTTATTCTTAAGGCGACCGACTCCATTTTAAATCAGGCAGGGTTCTGCATTTGGAATCGCAGAATCTCTTGGGAGGAAATATGTTGTTCTTCGGAGGTTATTAGGCGATACGTATTTTTCCGACTTGCAAAAAAACAATCCCAAAAAGTTAGGCGTATTTGAATTTTGTGCTTGAATTTTGAGCAAAAACTCAATTTTTTTCTTCAAACCTCTATAACTTTTAACCTAATTGAGTGTTCATCGTCTTCTGCCAAAGCGCGACAGAACATTGAAAAAAGGTTTAAAATTAACAAAAGGGTTCTTTCTTGAAAAATGAAAGATCGATTTTCTCAAAAAACTCACTTTGAATTTTTTGCCATTTTTTAAACTTTTACTTTGATAATGAAGATATCTTGTAAGTCTGCTGGCATGATGCTTATAAGATGCCTTTCTTCTATGATTGGAAACTTTTCAAAATTTGTTGGAAAAATAGAAAAAGTGTGGTTTTCCAGAAAATGTATTTTTTCATGTTTTCCAAATTCAAAGAAACGAATGAAAAAGATTTTCTTGCAAGCCCCACACTTTTTATTCTTCTGAATGTTTTTCAAATGTTCTGCTAATAGATGAAAGGCATTTTATAAGCACATTGCGAGCTAAAGTATTACCAAAGAACGAGCTTAAAAAAAAAATTGGCATATATTTAAATGTGGGTTTTTTGAGAAAATCGATTTTTAATTGTTTGATAAAAACCGCTGCCTTTTTGTTAATTTTGAACCTTTTTTCAATTCTCTATCGCATTTTGAAAGAAGACGATAAACGCTTTTCGAATATGAAAGAAAATAATGAATATCTTCATTAGGTCAAAAGTTATAGAGGTCATGGCCAAAAATTAACATAATTGTGATTTAAATCCAGATTTTATTTTTATTCTATATTTTTTATTTACAATACAGCACAGTAACATTTTTAGTTAATGGGGCCTTAACCCAACTTAATATTGTCACTTAGTACTATTGTAGTAATAATAATTATCTTCTTAAGATTATTACAAATTTATTATTTTGAAAGAATATTAAAATGTATAAACGTCTTCTACGTATATGTGATTGAACAATAAAAATAATTAATAAGTTCATATTTATATGGGTTCCGAAGGCGAAAAACCAGCATTAGTACAAGTGGAATCGCAAAACAAGGAAAACGAGCAGGATAATAAAACTTATGCTGTTCTATAATATGTGTACTTCGATATTTATATCCTAATATGTTTTACTTCATTATAGAACTTCGTTCGTTTTTGAAACACACTGTTACAGGTTTATAATTGTTCATTTTGTGATATCAATAATTACTTCGTTATATTTTAAAAGATTCTAATACAAAAATTATAAGGAAAAAAGGATTTATAACTCATCAGCGAAAGGAATATAAAAGTGTACGGAAAACATATTAATTGATGAAAGATTAACAAAAGTTGAGTGAGTCGAGGACACTGTGTACATATTTCATAACATTTTGCATCTTCATTTAACAACAAATAGTAGTTTTCATTTTAAGTTCCATAAGACTTAGGATCTGTTGACGAATGAAAAAACCAAAACTATGTTGCATATTCATTTATTCAATATTAGATACACGTTGTTTTCAATGCTCAATAAGAAATTGTTGTTGAATGATTATGCAAACTAACTTAAAATATTGCGCAAATGTCGCTATGTTTTCGTTATACTCTACTCTTGTTAATCTTTCGTAAATAATTTTATTTTGTCCGGAAGGTAGAATGTGGAGCATTAAAGTAGAAGCAAAAACTGAGCCCCTGTTTTGATGCTCCAAGTGGAAGATTTGGAAATTTGTGCCCATTAGAGCGCCAAAGTAGGGGCAAAAATCGCATTGGAATAGCTTCTATTTTAAAACCTTAGTCCCTACAAATGACAGCGTGAAGAGCGTCAAAGTAGGGTCTATATTTCGACTCGGGTAGGAACCAGATTTTTTTTCTTCAATCTTAAACAATATTTAGAGGTGGCCCGTCGTCTTGGAAAGTTATCATTGCAAAAGCTGACAATTTCGGTAAGTTACGAGTCGATCGTAAAAGTGCAACCCCAGCTCTTTTCATCGATATGACTATAAACAGGATGAGTTAACGTCCCCTGAATTATTATTATCCACTTTCCTGAAAAAGGGAAATATGACTAAAAAAAACTTGATGAGAAATGGGTCTGCTTTAAGAGTTTATGGTGTCCAGACCCACTGTGATCGACCTTTATGGCTAAGCTGATGAGCGCTCCGCCCCGAAAATTAAACAATTTGAGTCGTCAACCTGCCAAATTTCAAAAATGTACTCAGATTTTGTGGAGATCAGGTAACGATATACCTGAGTGACCCCCCGAGTCGAAATATAGGCCCTACTTTGATGCTCTAAGTGGAAGTAT
>CAKNXH010029937.1:0-26868 GCA_932178445.1 Andricus quercusramuli | reverse complement strand
GGGATCTCCGCTTTCACCTGTGATAGCGGATATTGTCATGAATACTCTTGAAATTGATTGTCTCTCAACCTTAAATTTTGAAATACCATTATATAAAAGATATGTTGATGACATTTTTATGGTCATGCCAGAATCGAAATTACACGAAATTTTAGGAATTTTCAACTCCTTCGACTCAAATCTTAAATTCACTTCTGAACAGGAACAAAACTACACAATGAATTTTTTAGACGTATCGGTCATTAGAACCAATAATGAATGTCTTCTTACCAATTGGTACCACAAATCCACTTGGTCCGGCAGATATCTACATTTCCTATCACAACATCCTTGGTCACAAAAGAAAGGAATGATTTTTGGACTCATAGATAGAGCTATTAAATTATCTTCATTTAAATTTAGACCACAAAATATCAAACTAATACAAAAAACTTTAATTCAAAATGGTTACCCTATCAATCTTATCAACAAACTTATCAAAATCCGAGTTAATAATATTTACAATCAAATAGATAGAAAAGAACTCAATATTTCCAAAAACTTCACTGTCATCCCATACATCTCGGGAATAACTGATAAACTAGCCACTATTTTACGACATAATAACATAAAAGTAATTTTCAGACCAATAAAGTCAAACTCAAACCTTTTTCCGTCTCCTAAAGACAAGTTGGACATTTTTCAAAAAAGAAATGTAGTCTACAAATTCAACTGCTCAAATTGTGATTGTTGTTATGTTGGACACACAAGCAGACCTTTATGTTATAGAATTAAAGAACACACTCGCCGAAACTATAATGACGATAATATCACTGCTCTTGAAAAACACAGAATTGAAACTGGACATGATTTTGATTTCCAACATCCAAAAATTTTAGCTGTTGAGAAAAATCGTAATAAGCGTTTAACTATTGAATCTTATTTTATTAAAAAAGAAAAAAATTCTGTTAATCTTAGATTTGAAAATTCTAAACTACCAAATTTTTACAGTTCTTTATGTAACTCTTGACTTTCCTCGTTTACATTAACCTTTACTTCTTTGTTATTATCTACATTTTAAATTCTTCCATTTCATTTTCTGGATTTTTCAAATATAACTTAATTCTGATGTCTTCAAGAACAAATACGATCATACTCATTATTGATGACTTTGTAAACACACGTTGTGTCATGGCGTCTAAAGATGACGTTTTCCCGCTACTTTTGTTTTTGGAGCTCTCCATAAAGCTCTCTTGTCTTTCCATCAAAAATGCTATTTTAAATGTATAAATAAATGTGTGTGTGTCCACATCCACGGAAATGTTCTATAAAATCTGAAAAAACTTTTGGTAAGTTATTTGAAACAATGTTTTTTCTTTAACTCATACATTTTCATTCTTACAAAATAATTTTAATACAAACTTTTTGTCATCAGCATTTTTGCAATATATAAATTATTATCCTTTTTTTTTTTCTTTTTAAAAGTTTCTCTATTTTATCTATTATACAGGTATTTTATTGTTGACATAACCAACACAAAAATCCAAAATTTGGGATTCAATCAATCATTTTGTATCTTCTAATACATAATGATAAACATTACTGCTGTTTTTTGGACATTCTCACATTTATCCGTGTTTCAACCATATTATATAAAGATGGAAAATCTAGTTCTTATCTCATTCGTCTTCCAAACTTATGTTCTAAGGTAATAACTTATATACACTATTTATTTATATTTTTATATCAATGTTCCTATTTATTATCAAATTTTATTGTCTACACTTGTCCTTGTCAATACCTATTGTTTTTATTTATTATTTATCATTAGTGACTCTTCATGCTACTTTTAATATTTATAATTTCCTATCAAACTTATTAACAAAACAAACAAACAAAAAACAAAAAATTGGTTTTTTCACACTTTTATCACTTTTCGGAGAAAATCCGGAGACTGTTTTATACATTTTCATCACTTTTTATCGGCAAAGATTTATGCTCTTGTTTTTTATTTATAATTTTGTGTAAAATTTATACTATAATAAATAATGTTTCAACAGGTTTCAATAGGCTTGAAAAGGGACTATATCAAGTCCGAAACGTTGCCACTTCTCAATGAAATAAAGTCTTTTTTATACTAATGACCTTTCCATCCGGAGACTGTTTTTATACACTAATCGAAGGTCGAAACTGAAGAAAGAGATGCACATACGTAAGTTTTATTCGGAAAATTTGTTCCGATTCGCGATAGATGGCGCTATAATTGCGAAAAATGAAATTGTTGACACTACTTTTAGCTCTGCCCAGGAATAACGACGCGGACGTAGCAGTTGTCTATTCCCTTCGGGGTGCTTAATTTCGTTGAGTCCCCTTGCCTCTCACCATCCATCGGGGTGCTTGAACTTTTGGCAACGGGACAGTAAAAGTGATAAAACTGTCGAAAACCATTCCCTAATGCAGCTGGTTGACGACAGTCGATTTTGGATGTAGACATTACATATCATCGAGTCTCCACTGTCTACAATCCTCGACGTCATTCCGGCCGAGCGATAACCGCGTCTGTCCGTGCTTAACGTTTATTCATTAGGAAGGTTGATTGTGTTCATTTGATTTGGGTGTGTTGGTTGCTCTCGTTTGGGTTATTGTTGTTGGTCTCGTTCGCTTGAGTTTGTTTGGGTGTCGTTGTATTTCCTCATTACCTTACTTCATTACTTTTACAATGAAAATTCTATCTCAGCAACAGAAGATTGAAATGATTCTCATTTATGGAGAAAGTGGCAGGAATATGAATGATGCTCTCACGCTTTATGCTCAACGCTTTCCAGAAAGTGTTCCTTCACGCGCTTCTCTTTACCGGGTTGTCCGAAACTTCATCACTGACGGAAGTGTACAACCGAAAAAAAGGAAGCGTCAAGTAACAGTTACTGAAGTTGATAATGAAATTGCAATTTTAGCTGCAGTCACTCATGACCCTCATGTTAGTACTCGACAACTAAGCCGCGATTCCGGAATGTCTCTATCCAGTGCTTGGAAGGTATTAAAACGTAATAATTATCATCCGTATCATATTTCACTGCATCAAGAACTTCATGGAAATGATTTTCAGAACCGAGTGACATTTTGTCAATGGGCGGTTCAGCAGATACAAGGAAACCCGAATTTCTTTTTTCTAGTACTCTTCACAGACGCGTCGTCTTTCACAAACCATGGTAACGTTAATCGGCACAACATGCATTATTGGAGTGTAGAAAACCCACATTGGTTGCGTGAAGTTGAGCATCAGCGTCCATGGTCCGTAAACGTTTGGTGTGGAATAATTGGAGATCAACTTATTGGTCCGTATTTTATTGATGGAAATTTGAACGGTGAAAAATATCGTGACTTTTTAGAAAGAGCGACGCAACATGTGGTTTCAACATGACGGTTGTCCAGCACATTATGCGGCAATCGCGAGGGAAGTACTCAATCGCGAATTCAATGGACGATGGATCGGTAGAGGAGGTCCAGTAAATTGGCCTGCCAGATCGCCAGATCTTACGGCGCCGGATTTCTATTTGTGGGATATCTAAAGAATCGCGTGTATCAAAAAGTGACCACAATTCGTGATAACATGATCGAGCGAATCAGGTCTGCTTGTGCACAAATATCACCATACACAATTCGCAGTTGTGTGGAATCTTTCAAAGCTCGGATTAACAAGTGCATCGTAGTGCGAGGACACCATTTTGAGCACTTATTGTAAAATAATTAATCGAAATCAAGCATCCCTGTGGTGAGAGGCAAGGGGACTCACCGAAATCAAGCACCCCGATGGATGGTGAGAGGCAAGGGGACTCACCGAAATTAAGCACCCCGAAGGGAATAGACAAATACTACGTCCGCGTCGTTATTCCTGCGTAGAGCTAAAAGTAGTGTCAACAACTTCGTTTTTCGCAATTGCAGCGCCATCTATCGCGAATCGAAACAAATTTTCCGAATAAAACTTACGTATTTCGTAAAGGAGAATCTAAATCTGTGATAAAAAATTGCGGTTGCCATATGAAATTACAAAGTTACCTCCACCCCTGCCTCCTGTGGGGGTAGGGTAAATTTTAACAAATCTTTTTTCCCCCTCGAAAATAAAAAGTTTTTATTCCAGATATTTTTTCCGTAGGATGCGTATTTTTAGAGAAATTTCGTTGTCTCAAGTTAAAAAAAACACTCTATATATATATATATATATATCATATAGATTCTCATATAGAGATCATACAGGAGAATTTTGGCAAACTTGTCCAAACCAAAGTCCATCCCAATCTCTCCTGTGTAGTTCTTGGCGATATTTACAGCAGTTTGAAGTTTGCTTTTACCAGCGGCATAGATCTTCAGGTCATCCATATAAAATACATGAGTGACCTTATGCTCACGCTGATTAGTGTCGCCACAGAGGTATCCAGGAGGATTTCGTAGTGCGAGAGATAGAGGCAGAAGTGTGATGCAAAAAAGCAAAGGGCTCATACTATCCCCTTGAAAGACGCCCCTCTGGAAGGTGACCTTGTTCGTCGTCAGACGATGATTCCTGGATGAGATTTGGTCTTTCAATCTGTCGGCGTTGAACAAGGTATCTGCGACTAATATGCTTGCCTTCCCGGTTCTACTCTACTCGTTTGGGGTGGTTCAATGGTGTCAGCACAGTTAAGATCATGCATATGCATAAAAGCTTGCATATCAATTCGTCAGTTCCGCGATTATACATTTCACGCCGTTAAGGCGGACGCGGACTTCTGAATCTCCAATGTCTTCATAACCGAATTGTTTTAAGTACAGCTTACATCGTTGCGAATGGCAGAGATCCTCTCCTAAAGATGGTCAAAAACCACGAGATGATTGGCGAAGGAGCGTTCCTTTACAAAGCCACGGACCAAGCTGCCGAGACCCTTGACCTGAATTTCAACATCAGAAGCGAGGAAAGTGCATTACTCCATCTAGATGCTTCACGTCTAAAAGCCGAAGTCAAGAAAGCAGAGGTTAGAAAATTTCACCAAGAGCTACTTGACAAGCATATTCACGGAAACTTTAACAGAAATGTAGAAAAACAGTCCTTGTCAAAGGAGCAAACTTTTGCTTTCCTCAAATCATCAGGGCTCAATTCAGGTACAGAGGGCTTCATTTTTGGATTCCAGGATGGTGTAATCTCCACCTTAACATACCGCGCCCGCATTTTATGTCAAGAAGTTCCCAGTGATAGGTGCAGAGCGTGTCATGCACACGCTGAATACCTAGAACACATACTATCGGGGTGTCTGACCCACGCAGGAACAACGTACATCTATAGACATAATGCGGCCCTAAGAGTACTTTATTACACCTTTGTCGCTCTTACGGTGTTGGTCACGACCCTGCCCTGCCGAACGCTCCAAGGGATATAGAGTCAATTGTCCGAAACGAGAAGTGCCAGATTTTCTGGAATTTCGATTTTCGGGCAGCAGTCTCCGTTGCGCACTCGAGGCCTGACATTGTTCTCCAAGACTTCGAGAAACGAACGATATTCGTGATCGAATTCTCGGCTCCGTCCGCATACAATATCACTGCAAAGGAGAAAGAAAAAGAGGAGAGGTATCAAGACCTTAAAAGACAGCTGCAACGACTGTACCCAAAATATTCGGTACGAGTAATTGTCCTTGTGATAGGTGCTCTCGGAGGTGCTAAATAATCACTGGTTCGTAACCTTAAAGCCATACCCGCGTGCCAAAAATATGCCAAGGCACTTGCGAGATGGATGCAGAAAGCTGTCATCCTTGGGTCACTTCGTGTCCTCAAGACACACGAGTGTTTCGCCGGTCTGTCGTTGTGATTTCGTCGTTCCCTGTGACCACCCATCTCACGGATGTGAGACGTGGCCATAGGTGTATTTTACCGCGGTTCTATTGGGGGCTATTGACATTTTCTTTTCAGATGGCAGTTGCTCTTAGTGGTACCCTGCGGTGGTTGTTCAACTTTTTTTTTTAATTATATATATATATATATATATATATTGTGACGGGGTATTTGATTAACCGCACAAAATTATGATAAAGAATTGATAATTTAACCTTAGTTAATATGGGGTAAAGAACCTAAAGCAAGGAATCGAAACTTTTGACTAGTTTAATCAATTTTAAAAAGCTTAGGTTATGTCTGATTATAAGCTCACGGATACTTGCCAGACAAAAGAGTTCCACTTTGATGATTTTAATTTCGAACATTTAGTCTGTTTTTTTTTTTTATATTCTTTTATTTGGCGAGCTAGAATGGGGCAGCACTCTACCCTCGCCTTTTACGTCGGAGACGGCGATACCTGAACCGATTTCCAACAACAGATAATCTTCGGTCGAGGACTCAACAACATTTCCCGGGCATATATGATTGGATGGGAGTCCCTTTAATGCAAGAATGCCTGGGAAAATCAGGACTTGGATACGACGGTGGAGGCCAATTTTGACAGTTTGTCAACACCCTCGCCGGGCACGACGAGCGGGCCGAAAGATCTCGAACACTAATGCGAAAATCGGGCATCGTGGCGACATCTGGCGGCGCGCCGAAGGACTGACTGAGGGCCTCTACTCCCTCCCAAGAACCATGAGCACGGCTGCGTTCCGACTCCCTTCCGGCAAGACGGAAGCAGTGTTGCCCGACCCGAGTTGTGGAATTGCGGCGGAGCAGGCACCAAAATTCGGATTTTTTTCAAAAATGCGGAGTTTTTGAAAAATGGGTGTAAAATTCATATTGTTATTAAAAAAACTAAAGAAAAGTCTTCTAGCTGTATAATAGCAACGTATTAAACTCATTGCAATGTATACATAAATACAAAAAACCTTTTCTTGTAAACCAGGATGCAGATCGCGGACGTTTGGAGTTTGCGCAGTAGAGTTCGTATACATTTTCAGGCCAGGTTAGGTTATATATTAGGTCAACAGAACCTAAAAATGTATACGAACTCTACTGCGCAAACTCCGATGGTCCGCGATCTGGCAGCTATGACTTCAATTTGTAACTATAATTTAGCGCCCTTTTTGAATCGAGATTTTGTATACACATTTGGAATATCTTTGCATTCGGTCTAGGGCATAATATTTCAAACAGATTAATATACATTGTCTGCACATAAACCTAATAATAAAATTGATAAGCTCATAAACCCTTAGAAAAGGAAAGGTCGACTTTCTCGATTTATCCTCTCTTTCTATTCCCTGTTCCACTTCTGACGACCGTAGGTAGCGGTCCAGCACGCCGTCTGCCTTATAGATAGATAGATAAACGTTTATTTTTCAGCCTGCTGGCCTTAAAAAATTGACTTGCTTACACTTCCATTTTTACAGAATTTTCTTAAAACTAACCCTTAAAGACTAACATCCATCCATTCCTTATCTCTAAGTCGCACGCTTTTATCGCCTTGCCTTCCTCGCTTCGCCTCGCCTCGCACGCATGTCCCTACTTTTTCGCATTGCCTCGCTTGCCAACCTCTGCTTTCGCTCTAATACCTACTACTTATCCACTATTTACAATATTTACATGTTACTCATATCTACTTTCTCTCCTATTTACAATCTTTCCGTCTCCATTCCTCTTCCTCCTTCCTTCTCTTCATCTCCATCTTACCCAACACTCCCTTCACCCATGCTACTGCCTTTTTCCCCCCCTTTTCAAGCAGCAATAACTCCATGCTTATCTCACTTCTTTCTACCTCCACGCACTCCTCCAACCAGTGCTCCACTCTTGCATCCCCCTTTCCACACAGTTCACACATCCTCTTCTCCCGTGAGAGCCAGAACCTATTGAAACCCTTCCATGCACCCACACCTCATCCTCGCTATAAGCTCCTGACTTCCTTTCTGTCCTTTCTCACATAAATATTGCGCTCTTGTCCTTGGCATAATCCATACATAGTTCCCGTTGAACCTTGACTCTCTATTTCTCTCTTCCCCCTCTGTCTTCTCTCTCTCCATGCCATTTTGCTTAACCAAGTCATAAACCTTCCTTCCTTCCTCGTGCATCCTTCTCACTTCATCCATCTGCAGTCCATTCATTCTAAAATACCTTTCCCTCTCAGCCTCCATCTTCCCACCCCCTCTCCTTGTCTCCTTTTCTCACCAACACTCCCTAGCCAGCCTACTTCCCCCCTCTTCCAAAAATTTCTCCTCATATTTACACGCCCTGCTCCCCGCTAGAATCCCTACACTCGTTCTCCCCGTTTCCCTCCTGACAATATACTTAGGCGTGTTCCTTGCCAACCCCAGGGTCCACTTTACATACCTCTCCTGCGTTCTATTTACCTCTTCACTTTCCTTCCACCTCCACACCTCCACTCCATACAATAGCACACTCATCACTAGCGAATCAAACAGCTTCATTCTCCGTCCAAAATCATCTGCGAATAGCTTCTTTCCCAACCCCGACACCTGCCTCATCACCACATTTGCTCTCCTCACTCTCTCTTTTATGTGACCATCCACTCCCCCATTCCTCCGAAACACGAAGCCCAAGTACACAAACTCTTCCACCTCCTGCACCTCCTTTCCCTTCCACTTCCACTCTCCTCCCTTATCCCTTCCCCCTCCTTTTCTGAACACCATAACCTTGGACTTTTCCGCATTCAACTCTAACCCCTTCTTATCCAGGTATCTTCTCAACCTCTTCATCATCTCCTTTAAGGCCTCCTCGCTATTTGCCAGCAACACGCACTATGTCATCTGCATACGCTAGTAACCAAATTCTAGCCCCTCCTATCCTGACTCCTCCTACCACCCCAGCCTCCAACTTACTTTCCATATCCGCAATTAAAATCGCAAACAGCGTTGGGCTCAGAGGACACCCCTGCCTTAACCCCCTATCCATCCAGAATCCCTCCGAAATCCCCTCCCCTCCTCTTACCTTGTCTTTGGTCTCTTCATATATCTCCCTTACCCTCTCAATTAGGC
Source organism: Andricus quercusramuli (assembly GCA_932178445.1). Classification (NCBI taxonomy): domain Eukaryota; kingdom Metazoa; phylum Arthropoda; class Insecta; order Hymenoptera; family Cynipidae; genus Andricus; species Andricus quercusramuli. The sequence goes on along the minus strand of CAKNXH010029937.1, from coordinate 17,953 downwards.
CTTTTTCTACTCCCCTATCCTCCATCGCCTCCCACAACCTTCCCCTATCCACCGACGGAAACGCGCCTTTGAGATCCACAAAAAACGCGTACTCTCTTCCCCTTCTTCGCTAATTCTCTATCCACCACGTGCTGCAGAACGTAGATATTGTCGACAGTACTCCTACCCGCCCTAAATCCCGCCTCCGTCTCCGGCAATATTCCTTTCCCCTCGACATCCTTCCGCAGTCTCTCTGCCACCACCATCGCGTATACTTTATACGCCGTATTCATTAGCGTGATCCCTCTATAATTTTCCTGCCATGCTCTATCTCCTTTCTTATACAGTGGCACTATTAACCCTTCTCTCCACCCTCCTGGAAATCCCTCGCCCCTCCATACTTTCTTCACTACCTCCTTCAGCCTCTCCCTAACCTCTTGTGTACTAAACAGCCATGCTTCGTTCTCCACCCCATCCAACCCAGCTACTTTTGACCTTTTCAACTTCCTTATCTCCTTCTCTATCTCTTCGTCATTCAACTCCTCCATCTCTGCCTTCCCCGTTCTTCTACTTCCCCCGTCCGTCTTTCTTGAATCTGAGCCCTGGAATGATTCTTTAAAAAATTCCCTCCATTCCTCACTTCCTATCTTCTCGCTGCCCCCCACCCTCCGCTTCCTAGACCTATTTATTATCTTCCAGACGTCCCCCTCTGTCTTAACATTTGCTAACTCCTCTTCCAGCTCTTTCTCCTTTTCCTGTTCTTTCTTCTTACACATCACTCTAAGCCCCTTCCTCATTTCTACGTACTCCTCCCTCCTCGCATTACCCTCTTTCCACTTCTTGTAATTCCTCTTCACCTTCCTTTTCATCTTTTTACATTCCCTATCCCACCACGGCTTCACCATTCCTTTCTTCTTCTTTCTGAATACCTTCTTTTGCACACACCCTTTCACCTTCTCTTTCAGATCCTCCCATATCTCTTCCACCGACTCCCCTCCAAAGCGTACCTTTCCTAGCTCCTCTTGATACTTCTCCACCGCCTCCCTCGTCCAGGTCACCCTCTCCCCTATCGAGACTTCTTTCCCGCCTTGTCTTCCGCCACCCTCACCTCTTATCCATAGACTCAATGGCTGATGGTCTGATTCCACCCTCCCCTCTCCTGCGAATTTTTCCGTCTCCTCCCATCCTTACATATTCATAACCACATAATCTATCACCGATACCCCCACCTTACTTACGTCTGTGTATTCTCCTTCTTCGTCCCCCGTTGGCATACCATTCGCCACCGCCCAGCCTCTATCCTCCATCCAGCCCCTTAGAATCTCCCCCTCCTTATTTACTATCATATCCTTCGATTTCCGTTCGAAGCTCTCCCCTTCCGTGTAAAGTCCCCCTTTGCTCCCCATCCTCGCATTAAAATCCCCACCCACTATCACCATACTCTCCTCTCTTTCGCCCAGCAGGTCTTCCACCCTTTCTTTAATTCTTTCCATCCCCTCCTTATTGTACACTGTAACAAACTTACAGGTTATGCCTCCTATTTTTAAATCTCTCACTTGCACTCTCTCCCCCTCTTCCTCTCCATGAACTTTTTCCTCTAATCCATCTCTAACCCCGGTTATAATTCCCCCACTGGTCCTTCCTTTCTTCTTCACTCTGACCGCCTCCTGAAGTCTCCACCTATACCCCCTTGGCAGCTTTGGCTCTATCCTATCCCATTCCTTTCCTTCTACCCATGTCTCTACCAGTTTCAGAACGTCGAATTCCTGGATATAACGCCAGAACTCCTCGTCCTTCTTCTTTACCCCTGCTACATTCCAATGCAGCACCTTCACTACTCCTCTACCCTGCCTTACCCCCACCCCCCTACTGCCTATGAAACAAATTCCCCTGCACTTCCTTCAACACATCTTTCTCCTCATCCCACACCCACATTTTCTCTTCTATTTTTATTTTCCGATATCTTACCTTCGCCGATCTCCCTTCACTCTTCTCCCTTCTAGCCCTGTCGTTCAGCATTCTCTGCACATCCCTTTCCTTTCTCGTTAAATCGTGATCGATGAAAACTGCCTTATCCTTTATCCTATTTTTATTTCGCATTGCCCCCAACTTTTCTTCCCAGCTCTCCATCTCCACAACCGCCACTTCCTTGTCTTTTCTCCCCTCCAACTTAACTTTCCCTACCCTGCCTTTAACCCACCCTATGCTCTGTAGCAGCGCTTCCACACCCTCTCTTTCTTCCCCGCTCTTTAGCTTCAACCCTTTTACCACAATATTATTCCTCCTGTCTGCCTTCTCTTTTCTCTCCATTCTCAGCTCCATTGCCCTTAACCTTTCCCTATCTGCCCTCTCTTCATTCTCACTCCTACGCTCTCCCACTTTCTCTCCTATCATCTTTTCTACCCTCTCCCAAATACCTTTAATCTCGCTCCCCCTACCTCAGCCTCCTACTTCCATTCGCGTCCTGCCCTCCATCTTCTCAAGCCTTTTTTCCGTCCTTCCCTTCCACACCCTATTTTCCTCTTCCATCTGCTTCATTTTAGCATCTTTTTCTTTCCTTTCCCTTTCTAACCCCTCTACTCTCTCCCTCATCTCTTTCATCTCCTTTTCCCATTTCTCATCTCTAATTCTCAATTCCTCCCTCAACCCCCTGATCTCGCTTATCAGCATACCGAGCGCCTCCTTCTCCACATTTCCGTCCATTTTGCGGGGGGTGTCCTACTAGTTCTCCCGCTTTTTTCAAACGGGCTCTCTACCACGCTTTTGTCCGGGCTCTCTTGGCTGTCTCTTTTCCTCTTCAAGAGATCCTCCCCGTCACTTGCGCTCGATGTTCTCTTTCTCACCTTCTCTCTTCCTTCGTTCACACCATCCCGCTCTCTCCCTCTCCCTGACGCGCCACTAGACACCGAGCCACCGGCTGTTGGCCGTCGTGGCACGTGGAAAATTTCCTCCCCGTCAACTTCACTACCCCGTACCCTCACTACCCACCTCCCGCTCTGCCGCCGGTAACTGGGACCACTCCATGCAGTACCCTTCTCAACCGCCAGATGTCTCTGCAGAATGCTGTTTCTATTGCCGCCAAATTCTCCCTATATTTCCCTTTTTTCCTTTTTTTCAATTCCTCACAGCCCTTGCAGACACACCTTTCTCTTACTTAACACCCCCACAAATTTTCGAGCACCACACTTGACCCTCGAAGGCCCAATACTCCTGACCAAAAATTCCCCCGATTCCTTGCTCACCTAACCTCACTTTCCCAATTTACTTAAATCCCACGTCACCCCTACGCTCAAGATTACTTTTTCTCTCCCCAATTCACCCCACACAACCCTACTCACCTCCTCGGCTTCCACCCTCACACTCCACTCACACCTACCACACAAATTCCGTAAATCCTCTTAGCACTTGACACTAACCACGTTCTCACTTCCGCCACCAACATGCAAGTCCGCCGTCTGCCTTATATCATTGGGCAGAGAAATCCATCAAAAGTTAAAAATGTGGAGTTGTGGGCCCTCCGCTTTGCAAAATGCGGATTGCGGATTCGAGTCTCAAAATGCGGTGTAAAATGCGAAAATGCGGTGTATCTGGCAACACTGGACGGAAGTAACGGCTCCATTATTCATTCATTGCTTTACGTTCAACTCGTGTGGTTATACTGTCCACGAACATCTCTTGTACAAAATGAAAGGAATACGGTTCTGAAGAAAATCACCACTGGCGGCCGAGGTTCTTGGAGAGGAAGGAGGAGGCTGTCAGGTTAGTGATCCTTTTCTTCACTTTGTTTGACTCGACTGGTATAAAAATTATAGTTTTCTTTGAAAATGCCGAAATGGTAGGCATCTGCGGGAGGCTCGGTAATTGCCTCACCCTCACTTTTACTTGTTAATGTCGGGTCTTTGTATAGTAGCTTTAGTGCATTTTGTTTGTGTCTCTCAGGGATCAATGGGAAGTGGGATTTTCTTTGAATTACCAAATTAAAAATTAGAGTGGTCACTCTGGCCACGCCGCGTTGATCGTGGGCGTTCGGTGCCACACCGTTATACGGGACGTAAATTTAAAATGGCGGACATCTGGCCGCATATACCATTATATAGCATTAAGCCATTTCCCTTTCGGCGAGCCTCTAGGGGTAGGCGTGACACTACCCGATTCGGCTAGTGTTTCTAGGTGGATAGTTTCTTGTAGTAAATAACTACAAGTGTGGGCTCACCACACCCACGACCGCTAACAGCAACGCAGTAGTATTATCCCGAACGGTCACCCATCCAAGTACTAACCGCGCCCAACACTGCTTAACTTCAGTGATCTAACGGGAACTGGTGTTTCCAGCGTGGTATGGCCGTTGGCATGCTTAAATAAAGACCGGTTCTATGTTTCTCGTAGTACGAACCGTGTTAATGACCTTGTTAATCAATCGGATTTGCAGTTTGGGGCCGTATGCCACCCAACTCTCTACCTCTTTGTTGTATCGTGCCTATTAAATCGTCATTGTATTTGGAAATGGAATTAAATTGGCGGTGAGAAATCTCACAGAATTATTGTAGGATCCACTTGATAATCACTTTAATTGAGTTTCTGATAATTAATTATACTAGTGATTAAAAATTGAAATGCTGACTTTTAATCTTTTAACCTCTCACTGCGTCATACCCTTACTCCGCCACTCTACTGGAGTTATCGGGCAAATGCATTGTTTTATTCATAGCGTTAATACATGTTTTGGTAGTTTTTATTGCTGAAAACTACCTGGCGCCCTTCAGGCATCTCTTGGGCTCGTTCGGAGTCCAAGTTTCAATTAGAGATATTAAATTTTACACAATCAGCAAAAATAGGCTTATAATATATATATATATATATATATATATATATATATATATATAAAGGTGTTAAACATACATATATATTTGTCTATACTACATATACTTAGTATAAATATAATAATTATATATGCATTTAAATACATACTTAAGGTACAGCTCTTTACGTTCCATTGATGAAATAGCTGAAATACGTAATTTGACAATATCTCGAAAACAGTATCAGCTAGGATTTCAATTCGAACGGTTTTTAATGTATATTCGTGCCCGAATATCAACCCGCAAACCGATTTTATTGCCATTTTTGTGATAACTATTCGTCCTTCCTGACCGCCGTGTAGAGGAAACGGGCTCCGATTTACGGCGATTCTTTATCACAAAACACGACATTCCATGAGTCAATGCACTTGTTGCTTTAATTAGGATTGAGACCAATGGCGATTAGGAATAGGGGAAGTGGAGTATCCAATTAAGTGCCAATAGCCATCTGCTGCGCCGGCCTAATCGTGCTCGAGTAAATAATTACACAGGACCACAAAATGATTCAGGGAGTCTACTGGGATTCTAATAGGTGTACTTTATGTTTTTGGGGTCGCTGAACACGAATCCGTTCGCAGAATTGAGCCAGCACGTCAGGATTTGCAGTAAAATTTAAAAAATCGCTTAAACTCCCGATTTTCTTTATACATTTCGGTCCCAAACCCACAAACCCTAAACCCACGAACCCCAAACCCCAATACCCACAAACCCCAAACCCACAAACCCCAAACCCACAAACCTCAAATATAATACCAATTGAGAAATTGGTATTGTAGGATGTGAGGTTTTTGGGTTTGTGGGAATGGAGCTTGTGGACTCACGCTAAACAAGCACCCCATCCTGAGAGGCAAGAGGACTCACGCTGAATAAGCACCCCATCGTGAGAGGCAAGGTGACTCACGCTAAAAAAGCAACCCGTCGTGAGAGGCATGGAGACTCACGCTTAACAAGCACCCCATCGTGAGAGGCAAGAAGACTCACGCTAAACAAGCGCCCTATCGTGAGAGGCAAGGGTACTCACGCTAAACAAGCAACCCGTCGTGAGAGGCAAGCAGACTCACGCTTAAGAAGCACCCCATCGTGAGAGGCAAGGGGACTCACGCTGAATAAGCACCTCGTCGTGAGAGGCAAGGAGACTCACGCTGAACAAGCACCCCATTATGAGAGGTAAGGGGACTCACGCTAAACAAGCACCCCATCGTGAGAGGCAAGGAGACTCACGCTGAATAAGCATCCCCTCGTGAGAGGCAAGGGGACTCACGCTGAATAAGCACCCCCTCGTGAGAGGCAAGGAGACTCACGCTAAACAAGTACCCCCTCGTGAGAGGCAAGGGGACTCACGCTGAATAAGCACCCCGTCGTGAGATGCAAGGAGACTCACGCTGAACGAGCACCCCATTATGAGAGGTAAGGGGACTCACGCTAAACAAGCACCCCATCGTGAGAGGCAAGGGGACTTACGCTGAATAAGCATCCCGTTGTGAGAGGCAAGGAGACTCACGCTAAACAAGCACCCCATTGTGAGGGGCAAGGGAATTCACGCTAAATAAGCACCCCATTGTGAGAGGCAAGAGGACTCACGCTAAACAAGCACCCCATCGTAAGAGGAAAGGGGACTTACGTTAAAAAAGCAACTCATCGTGAGAGGCATGGAAACTTGGAATAGTATCATGAAAACTTATCTAACAAAATTTTATCAAAGTGGAAGCTTTAGTCAGAGTTCAAAACAACACCTTGACATTAACAGACCTAAAATCTTCAAATTCTACTTGCCAGCAAACCCACATTTCCATACCCACAAACCCGAAAACCTCACATCCTACAATACCAATTTCTCAATCGGTATTATATTTGAGGATTGTGGGTTTGGGGTTCGTCGGTTTAGGGTTTGTGAGTTTGGGACCGAAATGTATGCAGAAAATTGACATTTTAACCATTTTTTGAATTTTACTGCAAATCCTGACGTGCTGGCTCAATTCTGCGAACGGATTCGTGTTCAGCGACCCCAAAAACATAAAGTACACCTATCAGAATCCCAGTAGACTCCCTAAACCATTTTGTGGTCCTGTGTTATTAACGACTAAATAATTTCAACACTCAGTCCGAATCTGATGACCGCTTTTCCCACTGCAAATAACACTAGAAATACAGTGCAGCAAATGACAAAAAAGTTTTTTCAAATGTTAATAAAATCTTATGAAAATTATTCACTTTTACTCTCAATCTTCCATTTTTTTAACCTCTATTCTCTACTATTCTATTTAATTTGTATGCCTCAAATGTTTGGATATCAATTAAAGTAAATCAGCTACTATTAGCGCAAAAATTATAGGCATCTGAATTTGAAGCTTAACAACTCAGCAAAAAAATGCTAGAGTAATAAGTAAACAGTCTTTTGAAAGCAATTAATACAAAAATTTCGTTTATTTGAACGTTAAGAACTTCAAGCATATTCCCTTTCAGATTTTTAAGGTCTAAAACTTCTAAAATGCCTACATGTCTTTTAAACTAACTCGAATTTTTCTTACAAATTTAGAAAAAATTTTGGAATTACAGAAACGGAATATGCGAAGATATCTCAATATAAAAATAAAATTTTTATTGTAGTAGAAGGTTGGCAATACAGAACTGGGTATCCAACAACATTGGAATTTTTGAAACGATCAAATTTAGATCAAAACAGTTTTATGTCAAAAAGTTATCCACGTCTGATTGAAGCAGTCTCGACTGCAGATTGCGATAGAAAATTTAATGTTTCTGTTAAAATGAAACGAAAAAAATGGTCCCGAGATATGAACCTTGTCCATACGGGTATCTAGAGTTTGATGTCAAAATCAGCTAATTTCGAGAGAAACGACCGAGGCTTTAATTAGCGATTAAAAATGGAATTTTCAATTTCTTGCAAAAATAAAAACTTATTCCCGAGATATGGGTATGCTGAATGATAATAACAAAAAAGTTTTTATCCACAAAAATAATTTTTTTTTCTCGATAAAATCAAAGTTGAAGATTGTGATATCACAGTATGGCAGTCATGTTTTTCCTAAAATCCTAAAAAATAAGAATATATCTATATATTATTTCTTTAGTGATTCAATAGAAAGCTTTTATTTATTTTTTCCGTGAAATGTCAATTTCTTATTTTTATTTTGATAATTAGAAATTTCACAATTTCCTGATTTAATTTGTCTATATATTTTTCAATAATTACACAGCTCCATAAAAAAAATCGAGAAAATTATCCCTGGAGCCTGACTATGTCTATCAGATGTTTTCGGGGTCGCAAAATCCAAATTCGGGGTCCATTTAACCCCATCACGTTAGGATTTTCCATAACCTGAAAAAATAGGCCCAAAAACCTAATATATCCTCTATCCATTGACCTCTCAATTTCAATAGCTCCATAACTCCTTAAACTCATAACCCTTTAACCCCATAACCTTAAAATTTCATAACCCCAAAACCCCCGAACCCGGTAAAAAAGAGATATATGCGCGTTGAAGCCCTGGAACACAGTAGGTTCGAGCCATGCATGTCTCTTGAGCCTTAAACCCGCATTCTTCAATAAACCCAGAACTCCGAAACCTCATCACCCGGTGAGAACGAGACTTTCGTCTCTGCCGGATCACGGGATAACTCGGTTCCCCACCGTCAACCACGTGGAGGTGCCCTGGACTGCAAAAACACGAATAAGTAATATAGCCACGAAGGAATAGTAAGGAGTGGTATCCTATGTGTTTGGTGAGTAGCCGTGGGACAAGCGACGTCCAGGAATTCGTTAATGCTTGCCACGAATGAAAACTCGTATCCTTGCGCGTGCACATGCGCAGAGCCGTTTTCGCCATCACGTGTTATACCCACTCACCTATGTTATATTTTCACATCTCGATACACATGTAGGTTATGTTCCTCTCTTTATGTTCGTTCAATACACAATTTCGAAACTTCAAACGCGTGTTGACATCGTTGGCATGGCAACCGCCAGTGCGCATGTCCACGGGTCAGCATACGAGTTTTCATTCGTGGCAAGCATTAACGAATTCTTGGACGTCGCTCGTTCCACTCCCCACTTACAGGGATTCTACTCCTTACTATTCCTTCGTGAGTACAGCAATGATGTCCGAAGCTTTGACTCATAAGAGTTCATACATAAGCAAGGTAGCCAACCGCCCCGCATTCGCCGAGACGGTCCTGCATTCGTCGGGATGGTTCCGCACTAGTACCTTCTGTAACGCTTTGAAATTTGTCCCACAGTGTCTCGGAAAATTTGTGTAGCATCCCGCATGTCCCGCATTTACTATGCTTTTTCTACAATCTATACTTCTTTGGTAAAGAAATGAATATTCACTACACTCGCACTGCACTCTCTTAAAATGAACCAGTGAAATCTCAATGGTTTAAATAGCCAGGAATATGTCACTGACAATCAGTGAGAATTCACTGGTTCATTCAGTGGAGTTGCAGCACTGGTTTAATCAGTGAGGTTCACTGGTTTCTCAGTACCAGTAGGCCAGTAGGTCGTACGCCTTGTCGTCCGTCAGCTGTTTAGGCATGAAACGTATCGTTTATCACTTTTGTGCTAGTCTTTGCAAAATCATATATATGAAAAACCGCACTTTACTGCCACAAGAAATGACTATGGGCCGCGCTGCAATATAATAGGATATAATATATTGCGTCTAATTGTGGGAAGGCCCGTCCTTACATCAGCGTGTCGCATCGCTTAAAGTCAAACCCAAGTGGCCAAATATTTATAAAACAACCACTAGTACACAATAAGGTTCCTTTTCACTCGAGAAATTCCAAGCCCTGACCCGTGACGCGCACGTACAAGACTACTGGAGGTCCATGTCTTGCCCGCGTGGAGCGCTATATCACTGGTTCAATCTATCATTTGGCGTCACTGGTAGAATCAGTAGCGCTGTTATAGTTGGATCACTTACTGGTTAGTCCAGTCAAAGTGGAAAAATCACTGGTTCACCAGTGACAATTCAGAATACTGATTCAACCAGTGACAATTTCACTGGTTCAGTTTAAAAGAGCAGCTTATTTCAAGTTTATAATACGCGCGCTTAAGTAGCATGAAGTTTTTCGTACTTTGAATAAGGCGGTAAGGTGGTAAGGTCCGGCTGCCTTGTACATAAGGCTATTCTCACCAGGTAATGCACGAAAAAATAAGTTGTCGAAACTCTACTTGACTAGTCAACCATTCTAGGATAGCCCACTTTTGTTTCACAATCTCGTATAATTTTGATTAAACAACCGCAGGCTTCATCGAAAAAGTGAAAACTGTCATCGAATTATTGGAAGACAATCTAGGAACATAAGTTTTCGAATTTGTATTCAGCAGATTTTGACAAAGTTTTAGACAAGCATTCAATTGTTCATAAAAAGTCTTCCAGACTCCACAAGATTTGGAACAAGATTTGGAATACAATAACTCTAGCACAGAAACGAATAACTGATTTATAAGTTGTCGAAGAATTCGTTGACTGTCTTCTACATATCTATATATTCACAATGTACAGTCACATTGGATGCTTGTATTAACACGTACTGACGCTCAGGTGAAGTGGTATATGTATAAGTCTGAATGGAGTCGCGGTCACCGGCAATGAACCAATGAGCGCGGATTTAAATTTGGTTCTTCACTGGGATTTGTGCAAAATATTCAATGTGTTAGGTTAGCCGTGGGGTCTAGTTGTTAGGGATAAGTTGCGTTCGATAGGTGTTAGGTAGTTCGAGTCCCGCCGCAAAATTTCTTTCGATTTTTCATAGGTTTGTGTGTATCTGTAAAAATAAATATAAATTAAGCGTGAGTCTATGTGAATAACAATATAGTAAATATAACCGCGAAATATATATTTTTTTAACTTGGCTGGACAACTCTTTCTATTTTTTAAACATGTATCAATCAAAGTTTCTAAAGACGATTCTTCCGATTTATGACACACGTTTAACCCTATCCTAGAGTGGTTGACTCAGTCATTCAAAATTTCAACAACTAATTTTTTCCGTGTGGGGTTTCGGAGTTATGGGGTTACTGAAGAATGTGGGCTTAAGGCTCAAGGAGCATGCATGCCTCGAACATACTGTGTTCCAAAGCTTCAACGAGCATATGTCTCTTTTTTACCGGGTTTGGGGGTTTTGGGGTTATGGAATTGTAAGGTTATGGGGTTAAGGGCTTATGGGTTTGAGGGGTTATGGGGTTATGGAGTTATTGGGATATTGAGTGTTCAATGGATAGAGGATTTATTGGGGGTTTGGGCCTTTTTTTGAGGATATGTAAAATTCTGACGTGATGCGGAAGAATGGACCCCAAATTTGGATTCAGCGACCCCGAAACATATGATAGACATATTCAGACTCCAGGGGTAATTTTCTCGATTTTTCATGTGGAGCAGTGTTATTGTAAAGTTCATATTAATATAAGTAAATTGCAAAACTTAAAAGGAAGCAAATTCTATAAGATTACCACTAAAACATATCTTCTGATAATAACCTATTGTACATATTAAAATAAAATAGTACAATATGGTATTGAGAAAAACGTCTTAATTAAATAAGGGACTTATTACTTGTAGAAAAGGGAAATTTTTTCAATTTGAGCAAAAAATAGCGTGTGATACACGTGCGCATAGGTGATTGATAACTCGTATGATTGCATCATTCGCCTGCGGTTCGAAGCACTCGTCTACGTTTTCGCACTCGCTTCGCTCGTGCGCTAACCACCGACTCATGCTTCGAGCCTCCGGCTTATGCTGCAAAATTCACACTCGCACACAATCACCTATTTTACGCACTTGTATCACAAATAACTATTGGCATACAGAATACACATTTGGAAAAACTATTTATTTGTTAAAAGTTTTTTAACACTCACATTCTAACTAGAAAGAGATTCTGAGATATGAGAACCAGGATAATAAGCATTATCATTTTGATTTTAAGGTATAAATATAAATTTCCTACGATTTTGCAGAAAATTTAAAAAGACATCTAAAGATTTCAGACACGTCGAAAATGAATTCAGAAAATTGTAAAGAAAGTTTCTTTATTTTATAGGATGTTACAAAATCTGAGGAATAATTGGAGTCACTCAGGACTTTTAGAAGTTTGAAAGATATTAAGAAATATTTTATGCATTTTGAAAAATGTTTTTATATCGAAAATTATTTCAACAATTCGAAAAACTCTTCATGTCCTTTAAACTAACTCGAACTTTTCTAAAAAATTGTGAAAGACTTTCAAAGTTACGAAAATTGCCCTTCCATACTTCCACATATCTTTCGCATTTTTTCTGAACATTTTTAGAATTTCTTTTTTAATCTTTTTGAAATTTCTTTAATAATTACTTAGTCAAAATAAAAAATCATTTCAAATTTTCAGAGGAATCTCAAGAAAATATTTGTATTCTCTTGAAACCTAAATTCGATAAAAAATTGTATTGCGTTCTCTTCAAATCATAAATAATCTTTAAATATTTTTCAAACGTGGAAACATTCTATATATCTTTCCAAATCATTCGAATTTTTCCCTAAATGTAAAAAAAATCTGAAAAATTATAAACATTACCATAATATCTTCCAGATTCTTTTTCTGACAAGTTCGTAAATGTTTGCAAATATTTTTAGATCTTTTTAAATATTCTCTTCAAATAAATTTTGCAAAAAAAAGGACTCATTTTAAATTTTGCAAGCAAAGTTACAAATATGTTTGATTCTCTTGAAATCTTTGAAAGAACCTGAAAAACTTCCGAATGTTTTGTTCACTATCTTCAGAAATACGTACTTTTTCTTTTAAGTTCTACAAGTCTTACAAACTAACTCGAATTTTTCTGAAACTTTGAAAAAACTTTCAAAATTACAAAAATTGCCTTTAAATCTTCTATATTTTTTCCGACATTTTTAGAAATCTTTTCCACCTGTTTGAATTTTCTTTCACAATAAATTACTTAAAGTAAAAAATCAATTCAAGTTTTGCCACTTTTTAAAATTTTTTTAAATTTACATTGATTAAAAAAAATTGATTTTCTTAAAATTATGAATAATCTTTAACTATTTCGAATTTCTCCTGAAATTTGCAAAAAATCTGCAAAATTAAGAACATTACCTTAAAAGCTTCCAGATTCTTTTTGTGATAAGTTTGTAAATATTTTGAAATGTTTAAACAATTTTTTCCAAATTAATTGTTCAAAAATGTAAGAAATATTTCAAATTTTTCTAGGAAACTGAAGAAAATTTTTCATTCTCTTCATTCATTTTATTGAAATCTTTTCAAATTTTTGATTATTCTTGAATCATTTTAAAACTTCTAAATAACTCTTAAACCTACACCAATTATCAGATAAAATAGATCCTCATACGCGCACTCCGCGCGCGACCAATTTATTTACATGTAATTATTTTAATTGGAAATGAAGTTAAATGAAATACCATGAAATTAATTTTTACTTCAATAATTTTGATGTGTACAAGGCTTCGCATGGATACCCTCTGACGATGCAGAATAAATAATTGTGCAACTCTAAACATTTTCATGCAACTTTGGACAAAAACCTATAGAATGTCGGCGCATACAAATTTTCATAGAAATTCACAGTAAATGATCTCGACTCGATAAGAGTCCAGATGTCAAGCCCTTTCGAGCGCGCTTAGCCCTCGGATGGATGGCCATCTGCGACGTATACGACCGAGTTGTGTATTAGCTGCGTTTTAACCTCGGTTTTAACTAATGTCGAGCAGGAGGTTTGACGGGAGGGTTTCTTCGACAAATTGCCAAACTCTTAATTTGCTCATGAAAATATTTTGAATAATTAATAAATCTTGGAAATTTGAAAAGCATAATTAAGTCATCGTAAAGATATTCTTAATTAATTCTGTAAAAAATTCACCCTATTCGTTGAAAAATAGCCAAATTCTGATTTTTTTATACAAGATTTTTAAATAATTAATAATTCTTGTAAATTTACAAACCAACAAAGAAAAGATCATCGGAAAGACAATCTTAGTTGAATCCGTAAACAAATTGTGTCTATTCCTTAAAAACTACCCAAACTCTGAATATGTTTATGAAAAATATTTAAATAATGAATAATTATTGTGAATGTGCAAAGTAATGTACGAAACTCTTATTTGAAATGCATACTTTGTTGCTTCCGTAAAGAAGTGAGCCTATTTCTTTGAACATAGGCAAACTTGGAATATGCTTAGGAAAATTATACAAATGATTGATAATTATTATAAAGAACCCCGCACACAATACATGGGAACAAAACATTCGATCGAATTGGACGAAACTGCGGGAAATGATAGATCTTGAGGTCCTGATTAAAAGTTCTTATGGCCACAACCACCCAAAATGAATTGCTGAGGAGCTAGAGGTCGTCGAAAGTCAAAAATATTCCAAAATTGAATACATTATTTGTGAATATATCAAACGGTATCAAAGTTAACTTACAATATGTATATACCGTATTTGACCGCATGTTTTTTTCCCTTGTATTGTGTGCGGGGTTCTTTGCGAAGTATCGTAGGAAATAGTCCTCGGAAAGACATTCTTAGTTGCCTCAGATTTGCTTATGAAAGTTGTTTAAATAATTAATAATACTTGGGAAATCACAAAGTATCACAGACAGGGCCGCATTAAGTCCAGGGGCCAGCGGGGCCATGGCCCCCACCAATGCGGAAAAAATTGAAATTTTTCCATGCACACGCTTCTCCATCGGCTCCTACTTCGATGACTTCTTTTTTTTTTTTTTAAGCCAGTACCTGGTCACCGCTGAAGGGCCCCCCACATTCTAACCGTATGTATGTATGTATACCATTAGGCCATTTCCCTTTCGGGGTAGGCGTGACACTACCCGATCGGGTAGAATTTCTAGGTGGATAGTTTCTTGTAGTAAATAACTACAAGTGTGGGCTCACCACACCCACGACGAGCCAACAACACGCAGTATTATTCCCGAATGGTCACCCATCCAAGTACTAACCGCGCCTAACACTGCTTAACTTCAGTGATCTAACGAGAACTGGTTTTTTCAGCATGGTATGGCCGTAAATTGTTTAAATAACACAGCCCCACAAAAAAAGTAGGTTGTCCGACGGACAAGAGTAGTCACATCCTATGGATTTTGGGTCGCTGAATCCGGATAGTGCCCGCCACTGGTGACTCTCCCCTACTTGAGAAGTTACGAAGTATCATAGAAAAAAGTCATCAGAAAGATATTCTTAGTTAATTCTGTAGAAAAATGCAGCCTATTCGTTGAAAAATATCTCAACTCTGAATTTGTTTATGAATATTGTTTAAATAATTATTAATTATTGTAAATTTGCAAATTATAGTAGAAATCATGATGCTCTAAACTAATTGATTCCCGACGGCCTGGAGGGGTACGAGAGTAGTCTTCATTCCGAAGGCAGGGAGGATCGGTTATACTTCACCCAAAGATTTCCGGCCCACCAGCCTAACTTCCTTCCTATTAAAAACAGTGGAAAGGCTTGTGGATAGATATATCCGCGATAAGGTCTTGTCAAGCAGACCGCTCCACAAGGAGCAACACGCCTATAGAGCTGGTCACTCGACGGAGATGGCCCTAATCGGAGCAGTGAACCTAATTGAAGGTCAACTGAAGGAGAAAGGCCTCGCGATTGGAACCTTTATGGACATCGAAGGGGCCTTTAACACCACCTCTGGAGAGGTGATCAGGGCGGCCATGATTACACATGGTGTGCCTACTGCAGTCGTGAAATGGACGTGCCACATGTTGGCCAGCAGGAATCTAACCACGACTAAGAGTGACGTCACTCTAAGTGGAACCATTGATTCGGGATGTCCGCAGGGGGGAGTTTGTCGCCCTTGCTGTGGTGCCTGGTAATGGATGAATTGCTGCATCTACTCTCGAGTCAGGGCCTTCACGTCATAGGCTATGCGGACGATATGTTGATTATCGTGCGCGGTCAGCATCTGGATGTGCTCTTCGGAGTAATGCAGCAAGCACTGATGATGGTAGATTCATGGTGCAAGAAAACTGGATTATCGGTTAATCCGAGTAAGACAGATGCGGTTGTTTTCACCAGAAGGTACAAGTGGGGAACTACGAGTACATTGAAACTTGGAGGACAACAACTGGAAATCAAAGAACGAGCTAAATATCTAGGAGTAATTCTGGATAAGAAGCTGTCATGGAATGAGCACTTGGAAAACAAGTGCAAGAAGCTAGTACCGACCCTATGGCCCTGTAGGAGAGCCATAGGGAAAAGCTGGGGCTTGAAACCGGAGACACTTATGTAGATTTATACAGCGATCTTGCGACCCAGGTTAACCTATGCGGCGGTAGTCTGGTGGAGCAGGGTCGAGCTGTCTACGGTGAAGTCTCGACTGGAAAGGATCAGAGGACTGATTTTAAGAGGCGTCACTGGAGCTTCGAAGTCGACGCCAACAATGGCACTGCACTGGGGGCACTAATAGGCTTGGAGCCCCTCCATCTTACCATCAAGGCCGTGGCTGCGAAGGCGGCCTGGAGGCTAAATTTGGTGAATAACAGAAGGATCTTGACAGCAGTGAAGATCCCAGTCGACATCGCGAGAAGGCCAACCCTAAACATGCCCAGGGACAAAATGGTCACTCGCCACCTCTTCGACAAGAAGTATCGAGTTAGCCTATCCAAAAAGGAGGAATGGGTTAACGGCAACGCATACCTGCCCTGTGATGGAGACAACTGGTTTACAGATGGCTCCAGGAACGAGGAGAATGCAGGAGCCGGCGTATATCGTAGAAGGAATGGAATGGGCTTCACAATTGACATGGGGTCCTATGCCACAGTTCTAGAATCTGAGATTATGGCCATACTCCAGTGTGCCTATAAGGCAAGAGAGTACGGCCATAAAAGGAACATACGTATCTGCTGAGACAGCAGGGCTGCTATATTGGCTAATTCTGTAAGAAAATTTAGCATATTTGTTAAAAAATAGCCAAACTCTACCTATTTGTTAAAAAATACGAAACTTTCAATTTCTGTATGAAAATGGTTTAATTTATTATTAATTCTTGTGAATTTACAAAGAAACATGGAAAAGAGTCATCGGAAAGACATTATTATTTGATTCCGTAAACAAATTGAGCTTATTCGTTTATGGAAACTGTTTAAATAATTAATAGTTCTTGTGAATTTGCATAAGCAACATGGAAAATAGTCATCAGAAAGACTTTTCTTAGCATCATAGAAAAAAGTAATCTGAAAGATATCGCCTTTCGAATCTGCGAGTCCAAGCCTAAGACTGGATAGAACTGGATTGAAATAAAAACCAAGTCTAGGAATGAATTAAATCATATTTTCAATTGCGTAATATTTTAAAGTTGGTTTTTAAATGAAAAATTAACCAAATTTATTATAAAAAATCCAAACACAAATTTTCCGAAATGTCAAAAATATAAACGGTACGCGAAATTTGAAAATTTTCAAACATATTCAAATGTAAATGAACTATGATTAGAACGTTAAATCGAAAATGAATTTTTCAAAATACGAAAAAAATATTAAACTAGCTGTGAATTTGATCTCGAGTGTTTCCACATTGTTTGTATTTATAATTATATGGTGCTCATTTCACGAGCACTTTGCTTCCCGTTAGCAAATGTATTTGCTTCCTCATGGAGGAAGCATTAGTTATTTTTTTCAATAATATACAAATAAAAGTCTTTATTTTGCTAAATTTAAAAATACAAATTAAAAAAAAAAAAAAAAAAAATTACAACAAATTTTGTAAAAACAAAGACAAATCAGACAAATCAAATCTTGTATTCGAGATGATAATTTTTTGAGCTGCAAAAGGGACAGGAAAAGTTCTCCTGCACCCTATCCCTTTCTCAGCTTTATGATTCCTTTACAAAAATTGTCAGAATTACTCCATTTGAAAATTTATGATCAAAAAGTCTTTTCTATTCATGCGTCAACTTTGAATTATGCCGATGAAAAAAGTTTTTCTGTTTAAAACTGATAATTCAGATATTATAAATGAGCATAACTTCCCTAATCTTCAATAAATAAATAAATTATTATTAGAGAATTTGTAGGCTCCGGAAGCTTCGATCATGATTCCTTAAAGAAACCAATC
>CAKNXH010029919.1:0-11040 GCA_932178445.1 Andricus quercusramuli | reverse complement strand
TTTAGCACCTCCGAGAGCACCTATCACAAGGACAATTACTCGTACCGAATATTTTGGGTACAGTCGTTGCAGCTCTCTTTTAAGGTCTTGATACCTCTCCTCTTTTTCTTTCTCCTTTGCAGTGATATTGTATTCGGACGGAGCCGAGAATTCGATCACGAATATAGTTCGTTTCTCGAAGTCTTGGAGAACAATGTCAGGCCTCGAGTGCGCAACGGAGACTGCTGCCCGAAAATCATAGTTCCAGAAAATCTGGCACTTCTCGTTTCGGACAATTGACTCTATATCCCTTGGAGCGTTCGGCAGGGCAGGGTCGCGACCAACACCATAAGAGCGACAAAGGTGGTAATAAAGTACTCTTAGGGCCGCGTTATGTCTATAGATATACGTTGTTCCTGCGTGGGTTGGACACCCCGATAGTATGTGTTCTAGGTACTCAGCGTGTGCATGACACGCTCTGCACCTATCACTGGGAACTTCTTGACATAAAATGCGGTGACGGTATGCTAAGGTGGAGATGACACCGTCCTGGCATGCGAAAATAAAGCCCTCTGTACCTGAATTGAGCCCTGATGATTTGAGGAAAGCAAAAGTTTGCTCCTTCGACAAGGACTGTTTTTCTACATTTCTGTAAAAGTTTCCGTGCATATGCTTGTCGAGTAGCTCTTGGTGAAATTTTCCAACCTCTGCTTTCTTCACTTCGGCTTTTAGACGTGAAGCATCTAGATGGAGTAATGCACTTTCCTCACTTCTGATATTAAAATTCAGGCCAAGGGTCTCGGCAGCTTGCTCCGCGGCTTTGTAAAGGAACGCTCCTTCGCCAATCATCTCGTGGTTTCTGACCATCTTTAGGAGAGGATCTCTGCCATTTGCAACGATGTAAGCTGTACTCAAAATAATTCGGTTATGAAGACACTGGAGATTCAGAAGTCCGCGTCCGCCTTGACGGCGTGAAATGTATAATCGCGGAACTGACGAATTGATATGCAAGCTTTTACGCATATGCATGATCTTACGCGTGGTGACATCAAGGGCCTTAAGCTCGTTCTTCGTCCATTGAACCACCCCAAACGAGTAGAGTAGGACCGGGACGGCAAGCATGTTAGTCGCAGATACCTTGTTCAACGCCGACAGATTGGAAGACCAAATCTGTCGAAGAAGATGCTTGTATCTGCTTCGGAGAGACTCCTTCACTGATGTTACGTCCTGAATGCGGCTTTGAGGCACGCCCAGGTATGTATAGGTCTCTCCAGTGTTAAGATGTCTAATAACACTTATATCGACAAGCTCAGGGTCCTTGGGAACGCCAGTAATCTTTCCTTTCTTCAAATGAATTTTGGCACACTTTTCCAAACCAAAGTCCATCCCAATCTCTCCTGTGTAGTTCTTGACGATATTTATAGCAGTTTGAAGTTTGCTTTTACCAGCGGCATAGATCTTCAGGTCATCCATATAAAATACATGAGTGACCTTATGCTCACGCTGATTAGTGTCGCCACAGAGGTATCCAGGAGAATTTCGTAGTGCGAGAGATAGAGGCAGAAGTGTGATGCAAAAAAGTAAAGGGCTCATACTATCCCCTTGAAAGACGCCCCTCTGGAAGGTGACCTTGTTCGTCGTCACTCGATGATTCCTAGATGAGATTGTAAATCTAGTTTTCCAAAGAGGCATCAATCTCTCTATGCATCTCACTATGTGTGGATGTACCTTCAAGCTTTCCAACAGAGAGATGATAAGTCTATGAGAGGTTGAATCGAAAGCTTTCCGGTAGTCAATCCAGGCCATTGAAAGGACGCGCTGATGGACTGTAGCGTCTTTACAAACACACCTGTCAATCAGCAGGTTCTCTCGACAGCCTGCTACACCTTTTTTCGAGCCTCGTTGTTCGTACATCTCTCGCCATACAGGCTCAATTCGTCGAACAATCCTGTTGTTTAGGACAGCTGTAAAGATCTTATACAGTGTGTTCAAACAAGTTATTGGCCTGTAATTCTCCGGTTTGGACAAGTTGCCTTTTTTCGGTAGGAGTATAGTACGTCCTAACACCAGCCACTGCGGAATGGGCGTCTCCGACTTTAAATATGAGGTGAATATGCGGGCCAAATGTTGGTGGATAGAAGTAAACTTCTTCCACCAAAAGTTCTTGATACAATCTGGTCCAGCACCGGAAAAGTTCTTCGTGCCTCTAAGTGCTTTTTTCACCTCTTCGGCAGTGACTGATGGGCACTCCTCATCAGATTTTATGAGGTTGTCGCAAAACTCCTTGAAGCGGATGATATTGTCAGTATCTTCTTTCAACTCTAGTGTTTTCGGGATCTTGTACACCTCTCTCCAAAAAGTCTCTACCTCCTTGGGCTTGGGTGGATTTTTTACAAAAACAGGGGGATCACTGAAGAGGCGTGATGGGTCAGCAAGAAACTGTTGATTCTCCCTGATCCATCTCTCCCTCTTCTGTATCTTCCTCCTTGCGTCAGATAACAGCCTTATTTTGTCAACAATATGCTGCTTGATTGTCAGCAGCTTTGACTTGTTCAGTGTGTGATTCAAGGTCCTTAGTTCTTGGGCGAACTTTCGAACCCTTTCCGTGAACGGTTTACCAGATGTTATGTAGTCAATCACACATTGAACACGGGACGCATTCTGTCTTGCCCATCCAATTTTCTTGTTCAGTTGATGCAAGCGTCTTTTGGTCTTTTGATCCATCGTCGGTTTCAGCCTTCGATTTGAATCAGCCAAAGCTCTCGCAGCACCATAAACTGAGCAATTGATGGTCCAGAGGTCGGAATCTTGCGAGATATCTCGACGAAGGGAGGCATCCATTTCAGCCAGATCTTGGGGCTTAGGAGGAACTTGCATGTTGATGTTCCTCCTTGTACTGAAATTGCGATCATCTTCCAGAAGGTGCCTGGTTTCTGCGGTTGGTCTTAATGTCGTTTCATCTTCGTCTGCAGCTTGTTCAAGCAGCGGTTGAGGAAGCGCTCCGCGTACATATCCATTTTTCCGGAGGTAGTCGGCTTGATTTCGCAAAGACTGATGCGAAACGTGTTGAAGCTCTGGGTGTTTCTCGCACCACAGAGTATGCATACGTGCCATAAAGCCTCCGCGAACAGGGATAATACTGGCATCGTAGCAGTCTAGCACGTCATTCTTAAGTTGATCCGTCCACTCAATGTGGGCGTTTCGCCGGTTCGTCGTCGTGTTTCCATCTAAATTATTTTCAGCACCCCGAACTCTAGCATGATCGGCATTGTTTGCCGATCCATTGTCGGGTGCTCTGCGCGTTCGATCGTTTTGAACCGCATCTACAACATTTTGGTGGTTTGTTGGTTTCATTGTTGTTCCCACGAGCAGCTAGGGAAAGGGTTTGTCAATCCTTGTAGAGCCCCGCATGCAAGGATAAGGCTGTACTCTGAGACGTCGCCCGGTATCCCAGAGTCACCGTTAAAGACACCTCACCCAGGTGCCATGCAGCTTTCGGCACGGTTCTCACACCTTCGCTTAGGGGTTATTCCTTCGGGACCATCCCTGGACAATTGTCCGCGACTGCTTATTAATTATTGTAACCATATTCAGCAGAAACCCTTGGTACGGGGACCCTCCATCCGCAACCCGAGGACGCGTTCGGTGGCTTTGTCATAAGCCCTCCGGTTCTATTCCAAGGGAATAGAAACCGAAACCGAAAATATATATATATATATATATATATATACTACCATCGGAAATTGTGCGCACGGCTCTTGTGAGCGCTATTGAAAATCACTGCTGACATCAAACCACGATATTGCAGTAAAAAAAAGAAATAAGGCATTTTTCTAAACAGTTGGAAAGCTTATGAAATTCCACGTCTAGTGAACCCAACAAATATTTTGTTGACTTTCTGAAAATGATACAGCACGTAAGAAGTTTAAAAACAAAATTCAAGATTTTCTCAAATTTTCTACCTCAACTTCAACTTTTAGCACGACCAAGGAAAATTTTTTCAAAAACCTACAAATTATACAACATCGGGCGTGAAATCTCATCTTCAATTTAAGTCAAGAAAACTTAAAAAATCTTTATGGGTACCCGACATATGATCAAAAATGTTCAATCATATCTGACCTCAATTACACGGTTTTCGGCCGAGAACCGTGAAATTGAGCTCAGATACGATCAAATATTTTTAATCATATCTTGGGTACTCATGAAGATTTCTAAAGTTTTCTCGGCTCAAATCAAAGATGAGATTTCAGGCTCGATGTCTGATAATTTTCAGGTTTTTGAACAAATTTCCTAGGTCCTGCTAAAAGTTGAAGTTTACTGTCTTTAAAAAAATGCCCTATCTTTTTTTCACCGAAATATCATGGTTTGAAGTCAGCAGTGATTTTTTATAGCGCTCGCAAGAGCCGTGTGCACAATTTCCGACGGTAGTGTACATATATGTTAATATGAATCTTCAACCTAATACCCGAGTACAAATGCTTCGACCTCAGTTCAACTTGGCGATGTCTTGAATTCGTCTCCAAGAAATCAATGTCTGGCTACGTCTCAAAACCGAGTTGAGACGTGACATAATGTCCTACTTTTATGATCTTAGCATGGTGATTTCAATTCGTCGTGAACTTGTCTTCAGACGAACTTTTTGGGCTCAGCAATGAGACACGAGGGACAATAACATCGTCCCAAATTTCTTACAGTTAAAAAACCATTTGGGAACATCTAAATCCAAATCAATTCTACATAAAACAAGTTTGCTTCTCTTAAAAGAAAGGATACAACATACCAAATTTGAACTGCATACCACCTCCAAAAAACTATTAAAACTTCATCTTTTTCTATCAAACACTCTCAGATTTGACATTTGGTCCACATTGGACCGCATATCATTTGACCAATCCCAACGGATTAAAGATTTTTGCACTGAGAAACAAAAAATAAAATTTGACAAATTACTTCCAGTAAAGCACGCACCATTAACTAATACAGTAAAAAACATCTCTAACCATCATCTCAGCAACGAAATGATTTCAGCCTTATCTAAAGGACATAATTTTGCAGTCGCCCCCTCCAAAATCCCAGAAGAAGAAATCATCAGTAATTTGGAATCCACAATATACACCCTTCCACCCGAAAAAGCAAATGACATACGACGTAGGACAGCCAACATTTTACGCGAAGCCCAACTTCCTTCCTCAAACTTAACAAAACAAGAAAAAACAGCTATTAAAGAACTCAATCAGAATAAAGACATCATAATATTACCCGCAGACAAAGGCAACACAACAGTAATTATGAATAAAGAAGACTATAACAACAAAATCATGGACCTTCTTACTGACGATACATATAAAAAGCTTAAAAAAGACCCCACAAAAACAATAACCAGAAAAACACAAAGCCTCCTAAAAGACTCAAATCTTGACAGCGATACAATATCTAAATTAAAACCTACTAATCCTATCTCTCCAAAACTTTACGGACTTCCAAAAATTCACAAAAACAACATCCCACTCAGACCGATCGTCAGCGCAATAAACTCTCCAACTTACAACCTAGCACGCTTTCTCGCCAAAAAACTTAAGCCTTTCACAGGAAACTCTATCACACACATCCAAAACTCTTTTGACTTCATCAGAAAAATACAACAAATTCACATTCAACCCCAAGACATCCTAGTAAGTTTCGACGTAGTATCTCTCTTTACAAAAGTACCAATCTCTGATACAATCGATATTATTAAATCATTTGCAAACCTCCCCTCCAATCTCACACCTTTAATAGAACACTGTCTCACTAATACCTATTTCTCTTTCAATAACCAATTTTACGAACAAACCTCAGGAGCAGCAATGGGATCTCCAATCTCACCTGTAATAGCCAACATTTTTATGGAAAATTTAGAAACTAAAATCTTTAACAAATCCAAGCTTAAACCGGAATTCTGGTGCCGTTACGTTGACGACACTTTTGTCATCTGGAGACACGGACTAGACGAACTAAACAAATTTTTCGATTTCATCAATCAAATACACCCTAATATCAAGTTCACTATGGAAATTGAACAAAACGGAAAATTACCTTTCTTGGACGTACTAGTTTATAAAAGATCTGATAACACATTAGGACATGAAGTTTACAGAAAACCCACGCATACAAACAGATACCTGCATGCCTCGTCCCACCACCACCCATCTCAAAAGCAATCGGTCATCAATTCCCTTGTATACAGAGCTGTCTCCATAACAGATAAAGATAACTTACAAAAGGAATTACAAAATGTTAAACAAATCCTAATACAAAACGATTACACAAACAAACAAATTAATAAAGCAATAAGAAAATACACTCAAGAAAATAAGTCAACACAACCTACTAAAGAAAAAGAGAGAAAAACAACCACCATCCTACCCTACATTCAAGGTATCACGGAACAAATAGGAAGAATTCTCAACAAACACAACATCCAAACTATATTTAAACCACCTGCAAAAAATAGGACAACTTCTAAACAACCCTAAAGATAAAAAGGAACCTTTCAGTGATCCGGGAGTATATCAAATCCCTTGTTTTTGTGGCAAAGTCTATATTGGAGAAACCGGGAGGGCGGTAAGTCAACGTGTAAAGGAACATGAGAGTAAAGTTATGCTAAAACATTTCACACAATCAGCAGTAGCTGAGCATCATATCGAAACAGGACATAGTATTTTATTTGACAAAACAACCGTCATTGCCAAAATGTACAATAAATTTCCAAGAAAACATAGAGAAGCAATCGAAATCTTGAAACACCCTAATAACATCAATAGGGACAATGGATATAATACCAATCCGATTTGGCTTTCCGTCCTCCCGGGTTTTTTAAAAAAGACTTGATTGGCCAATCAAGTTCAAGCAGTCCCCACCATGGGGCACTCTGGCCAATCACAGGCATCGTAGAGAATACATATATAAGAACAACATAACCTGAAACTTCAGTTTCAGGTCAGCCCTGAAGAAGTGAACTGCAATGTTCACGAAACGTCGGCAACATTCATAGTTTCGCACACGATTGAAACCCGAAAAATCTTTAAAATTCTAAATTTAAAATTTAAATTTGTTAGCAATGAGACTGTTAACGGATGCGAAGGATTAAAATTCATTAACGGAAAATTGTATAATTATCAAATCAGTTATTGTTAATTTAAAAATTGAGAATCTGTGTTTAATAAAAAAATGTTTTTTTTTTTATATAGAATCGGCACTTTTCTCCATTATAAAAACAAGACAATGAACTTACGTTTGTTTCAATACCAATGCATATTATGAATCTGATTGATATAAATTTATTGAAATGATACATTTCTTAGGGTAGTTGAGAATAAAATTTAATGCAAAATAAGAAATAAATATTAAAGTTATCATGATAAATAAAATTTATACTTCATTTTGCAATCTCTGAATTAGCAATCCCAGGCTGAGGTACAAAAATGAATATAGTATACATTTTGTATAACAGTGTTGAACCTAACGTACAAAAGTTTCCATTTTGGACAAAATTGAGTGCGAAGCATGAGACACGTGACGTGAATGTGTTCGTTAAAGTCAAAGGAGCTTTAACAAAAGAGAATTCACAATGTCCAAATTACAGCTGTCGATGCTTTGACCTTTAACTTTAAAAGGTCTGTGCACAAATATGGGAGAAGTACAGAGATCGAGCGCGCAGTGCGAGTTAAATATATTATCGAGCGCGTACCGCGAAAACCAGCAGTCGCGCGCCCTAGGCACGCTCAAACTTGCAGATGTTTAAAATTATTTTCATAGCAACTTAAAATGCAGAGCATATTTAACACATTAACATTTTCAATAAAATACATTCAGGGAGAAATTCTGGTCGAACCTCCTGGAAAAATGAGCAATTATATGAGTCACAAATTTCGAACATCGCACTTGAAAATTAGGATGAAAAAAATTAGTTAATTATTCATTATTTAAAATAATTAAACTAAAATGATAAATATGGCAATATAACGCTCGCTCCTAAATTCTAAATTTTCAACACAATTTCAAATTCGATATGACGACTTTTTCTGCGTCCTGTTCATTTTTAAACGAAAATTTTTTATTGAAAACATTAAAAATTCTGTTTTGAAGACTCTAAGAATTAAAAATTAGAAGCGTTTGAAGTTTAAAATTGTTTATAAAAAACGTTTTAAGTTGATCAACTATAAATATAAATCAATAAATGATTTTCAAGACTGAACTGTAGTTCGAGTGTTTGCTTTTATTCAATTTAAAATCAAATCCAAACATATCGTTTCCCTCTTAAATATTCAGTTTTCAACCCATTCAGTTTGAAATTTTGTTAGTTGAAGAAAAATTCAATTAAGCAATTATAAATCAAATATTCAAAACTTAAAATTTTGAAAGTGAATTGTTCGTAATAGAAATCCTTGAATGGTAAACATTTCAGATCGCATCATTTAAACTTTTAACGTTACAATTTTTCTTGTAACGCTAAATAACAATTGAAAATTATGATTTCGAAACGGCCAAAATTGAAATAAATAAAATAAATTTGGTTATTTCATTTTGTTCCCAATTGCAAGAGGAACTTATTTGGTTTGAAATTTTTATTGAGTGGAAGAATGGGAAGTATTGTATTTTTAACATTTTCATTAAGATTGAGAAGAGAACGTTTTAGTTTTCAATTTTTCTCGAATTGACAGTACATTTTATAATTTCAAGGTTTTTTTTTTTTTAGTTTGAAAGGATACCATTTTTTTAATTCGAAGAGGCTACTTTTTAACAGAGTTCTATTTTCGATTTTCATAAATTTGTTTCGGTTTTGAATTTGTCTAGTTTTCCATAAAAAATTGAAATTATTCGAAGAAGCATGGATTTATAAAAAACATTTTTTTAATATTGATAATTAATTAACCAATACAAGCATGGCAATTTTCCCATACCTCAGTATTAGGAAATTTCCATACATGAATCGGAGTTTTCCTATACAAGGATGGAAATTTTCCCATACCTCAGTATGTGGGAATTTCCATACATGAATCGTAGTTATCTCATATATGGATGGCGATTTCCCATACCTCAGTATGGAAAAATTTTCAAACATGGATCGGAGTTTTCCCATACAAGGATGGAAATTTCCCACATAACCCATTTTTTCAGTGTATATTGAATTTTTACAACGGGTAAATCGAATAAAGAATTAAGATATATAGGTAAAATATAATTGGAAGTAGAATATTGTACAAGACGGGATATAGAGCTTCTGTAAGAATATATCAATTTACAAAAATTCAATTTTCAGAAATAAAGTTAGCTTCCACTCCTATGGGGTCCATCAATTTTCGCACTTAAGGATTTACGGTATGGAGGTTCCTTTCATTCCCCCCTCTCTTGTGGCCTCGACAGGGCTGATTTTTTTGGAATACCCTGCAAAAATTAAAAAAAAAAAGAATGATTACTTTTGCAAATTATACAATATAAAATAATAAATGGGATGTTTACTGACCTACTTCCGACAAATAAAAGGACCTGGTTGATGTTGGAGATCCTTCATTAA
Source organism: Andricus quercusramuli (assembly GCA_932178445.1). NCBI lineage: Eukaryota > Metazoa > Arthropoda > Insecta > Hymenoptera > Cynipidae > Andricus > Andricus quercusramuli. The sequence goes on along the minus strand of CAKNXH010029919.1, from coordinate 1,502 downwards.
CATTACAGGGAGTCTACTCAAATCTTGAAAAAAATTCCCTAACAATTTCAGGTTTTTTGCGAAAAGTAACATTTTCAGTTGTAAAACAATAACATTCAATACAAAAAATGAATTTTCAAAAACTGGTTACATTTTCCAACCAAGTGATGAATTTTTATGTGAAAGGATGAATCTTGGACCGGAATAGTTAAATTTTATACAAGACAGATGAATTTTTAACTCAAGTGATGAATATTTAATTGAAATAATTGATTTTTCAACCCAACACATTAATTTCCAACCAGGAAGATTCATTTGTACCAAGAAAGATGAATTTTAACTAAAAAGGATAAGTTTTCAACCAAAAATTAAATACTTCAATTTTGAGTTAGAAAAGATAATGTTACATTTTCAATTTAATTAATAATCTGAAGCCAAAAGAACCGAATTTTCGCCCGACAGATCACTTTCCGACCATAGAAATGAATTTTCAGTAAAAATGTTTAATCATCGATGACAAACAATTCATTTTCAACAAATGATTTTAACTTTAAACACAGTAATTAAATTTTTATTCTAAAACAGATCAATTCTGCACGAGAATTCTAGTAATTGATATATCGACCAAAACCGACAAAAAAAATTGCAAAATTTCATCAAAAACAGTTGAATTTAACCAAAAAAGACGATTTTTTAAGAAGAGCTGAATTTTTCATTGGGAAAGATTTTTCAGTCAAGAGAGAGAAAAAATTTTCAAAAAAACTGTTGAACTTTCAAACAAAGAGATCAACTTTCAACCAAGAAGTATAATTATCTACCAACGAGATGGAATTTCAACCAAAACACATGACTTTTCAACCCGATACTTGAATTTTGGACTAAGTATGATCAATGTTCAACTAAAAATAGAAACGGTTAATACAGTAATATAAGGCTATTTTTACAAATGAAGAATTATCGTTATTCAATTTTAATTTGCAATTTAAAAAGAAATTTGTTCCAGAAAGTTTTTCCAGGTATATAAAAATTCCCTGACAATTCCAGGTTTTCCGGGTTTCCCAGGTAGCTTAGACACCCTGCATCAGTTGATGTTTCGAGAGTCCATACGCTCTCCTTATCAAGACCGTCAACATTTGTTGCACTCATTTCAGAGTCCCTTTTTAATAAATATGTAAGAGAATCATAATCTTACTCTCTCTTTATCGATGTTTAGATTCGAAGTGCATCAAAATGAAGGAAAATGCAAGTTTTCTCTCCTCTCATAATATTTACTGATTTTTATTACTTTATAACAATTTAATAATTGGAGGTTTACTTTATTCATCAATGATGACCTTGCTAATCTTCAAAAATAATGAAACTCGAGCAAAATGCAATTAACCTGAACATCGATAATGATAGAGTAAGATTATCCCAGATAACAATCGTGTGAGGCACGTTACTCTCACAATGCGAGAGGCACGTATGTGCGACGCATATGCCTCGCATTTTGTGATAGGCATCTATTGATATATATATATATA
>CAKNXH010029870.1:0-19728 GCA_932178445.1 Andricus quercusramuli | reverse complement strand
ATAAAATAGAAAATATAGTTTAAAATGTACGCAAAAGAAATAGATATATATCTCCTAAAAATAATTTTTGTTTCCTCGGTTTAAAAAATTGCTACTTCAGCAAATCCGCTAACGAAGGTTTTGTTACCTGAAACATTATAAACAATTTTAATTACGATATGAATATAATTGGAAAAAAACGCACTATTTATTATTCAATAGCTCAATGTATTAGGTTATTAGAATTTCAAATACATAACTGTTGAAATACAATTCAAATAATTTCAAACATTCAATTGTAAAACGACAATTTCTAAATAACTTCAAAATAGACATATGCTTTTGTACTGTCTTACTGTTATAAATACTTTTTTTCTTATCCTTAGCATCTTTGGTTACATTTTTCATATTTTGTATACATTTTAAGCCTAAAAAACGACAATTTCAGTAAATTCAAAATATACATATGTATAAAATTTGTAAACATTTAGCTAAAAATAGAAAACAATTTTTATCTACTTAGTACCAATATGCATTTGTACTGGCTTGCTGTTATAAATACGTTTTTTCTTATCTTTAGCATCTTTGGTTACACTTTTCAAATATCTTGTATAAATTTTCAGCCTAAAAATTGCAAACTGACGATTCTGTACATCTTAACTGCATAAAATGCTTAAAAAACAATCATGGTGTATACTGTTTACATCAATGTATACATGATGTATGCATTCTGTCTTGCCCATCCACCCAGGTGCCATGCAGCTTTCGGCACGGTTCTCACACCTTCGCTTAGGGGTTATTCCTTCGGGACCATCCCTAGACAATTGTCCGCGACTGCTTATTAATTATTGTAACCGTATTCAGCAGAAACCCTTGGTACAGTGACCCTCTATCCGCAACCCGAGGACGCGTTCGGTGGCTTTGTCATAGGCCCTTCGATTCGATTCCCAAGGAACCAAAGACAATATATATATATATATATATATTTGGTTTCAGTTTCGATTCCTTTGGAAACGAACCGAAGGGCCTATGGCAAAACCACCGAACGCATTCTCAGGTAGTAGATAGAGGGTCTCTGAAACAAGGGTTTCTGCGGAATATGGTTACAATAATTAATAAACAGTTGCAGACTATTGTCCACGGATGGTCCCGAAAGATTATCCCCAAGCGGATGCGTAACAAATGATTCGAAAGCTAAATATCATCTTGATGAGGTGTCTTAAACGGCGAATTTGGAACACCTACGATCTTTCAGAGTATGCAGCCTTATCCTTGCATGCGGGGCTCTACAAGGATGGACGGACCCTTCTCCCTAGCTGCTCCTGGGAACGACAATGATAACACCAAACGTAGTTGGAAGTGCGTTTCTAAATATTTGAATGCGCAAGACTCTTGACAATGGGTCAAAGAATAATGCCAACTACCCTAGAATTGGGGGAGCCAATCAAGACAAAGTCAATACGATGGACAAACAAAATCTGAATACAAGGTTTATGTGCAAAAAGAAATACCCAGAGCCCTCGGAATTTTTGGATTACCTTCTAGGAAACCGTGCCCATGACCTCCAGAAAATAAGTTATATAAGCAGAGCGCCTAATCTACCGTAGCCAAAACAACCTGGTAACAGGGAAGCCAGGAGGAACAACAACCTCTAGGTTCCCCTCAAACCCAGAAATTTGGCTGAACTCAGTGACGCGCTTTGTGGAGGTTTTTCTGAAGAGTCCAACATCTAGAACATCAACCATAGTATGTGTTGACCGACCAGCATCTGGCTCGCATTTTCACCTCACATTTGAATTCAGAAGAGACTATTCCGAAGTGATTGGTGAAAGGACGCACAGTGCTCCTTCTGATAATGGCGAGATGTACAAAGAACGCGGCTCAAAGAAAGGCGTAGCAGGATGTCGGGAGAACCTGCTTGTCGATAAATGTGTCTACCAGCGCTGCCTATTAATGGCCTGGATTGACTAACGAAAAGCTTTTCATTCAACCTCCCATAGATTCATCTCCTGTATGCTGGAAATCTTGAAGCTTCATCCACACTTCGTGAGGTGCATAGCGAGATTGATGCCGCTTTGGAAAAGCAGATTATTATCTATCTCATCTGGAAAACATCGTGTGAAAACTAAGAATGTGAAATTTCAAAGAGGCGTCTTTCAGGGCTACATTATGCGTCCTCTCATCTGTTGCCTCACATTATTACTACCATCTCTCGTCCTTGGCCATTCCCAAATGTAATTCTGCGACATACCCGGATATCGAAAGCATGATGTCACTCATGTATTTTGCATGGATGATTCAAAATCTATGCTAGAAATAAAGAGCAACTGGATCTAGCTCTAGAGATTGCCGACGAATACACTCGGGAGATTGAAATGGAGCTTGGATTAGAAAATACACCAGGCGTAATTTGAAGCAAGAAAAACTCAATTACATCTCCAAAGACCCTGAGCTAGTCGACAGAAGCGCTATACGATATTTTGGCACTGGAGAGATCTTTAAATACCTAGATACGCCACAGAGCCGCATTCAGGACGTAACAACTATGAAGAATGCTTCACGATACAGATACATACGTCTCATTTTACAGATTAGGTCCTCCAAACTGTCGACAAGGAACAAATGATCTGTAACCAAAGGTTATTCACACGAACAAAAGCATGCACCTTAAGTCTTCTGCTCCACGACTTTGAATCTCATGCCGTCAAGGTGGTCGCGGAATACTAAATCTTGAATGTCTTTACAACAGAATTGTTCTGGATACAGCACACATAGTCGCGAATGAATAAGACCCTCTTTCTAAAATGGTCAGGAAACACGAAGAAGTCGGCAGAGGAGCGTTTCTGTACATAGCAGCGGAGGAGGCTGCTGAAACACTCGATCTTGACTTCAATATCAGGGGTGAGCGAAATGCATCAAATCTCATCCATCTCGAGAACTCACTCCTGAAGGCCCTGATTATTATCAAAGCACAGGAGAAAAAACTTCCGTGAACAGCTCCTTGACAAGAAGATGCAAGGCCTCGTTCACAGAAATGTGGAGGATCAGTCGATGTCGTATGAGCTAATGCTTGCCTTCCTTAAATCACCCGGATTGAAGTCGGGCACGGGTGGTTTCATTTTTGCATGTCAAGACGGTGTCATTTCCACTCTATCATACCGTCGCCACATTTTGGGGCAAGTCATTCCCGATGATAGCTGCAGAGCGTGTCATGCAAACCCCGAGCATCTAGGACACATACTATCTAGTTTTCCAACTCATGCGTGAACGGCCTACATCCAAATGCACAATGCGGCACTAAGAGTGCTTCATTTCCATCTCTGTCACTCTTACGGCATTGGCCCAAATACCTCTCCGCTAAACGTTCCTGGAGCAATAGTGACAATTGTCGAAGATGAGAAGTGTCACATATACTTGGACTTCATATTCTGGACAATTGTTTCTCTTGCGCACTCGAGGCCTGACATAGTTCACCTTAACTTCGAGAAACGAACCGTATGCGTTATCGAATTTTTGGCACCAGCTGAAAAAAGTGTCATAGCCAAGAAGGACGAAAATGAAGAGAAGTATAAAGACCTTATAAGGCAGTTGCGACGGATGTACCCGGAATATTCTGTTAAGCTAATAGTCTTCATCATCGGCGCTCTTGGAGGTCCCAAGGTTTCATTGGTTAATAGCCTGAAAAGCATCCCTGCGTGTCAAAAAAATGCTGAGATACCTGCGGGAAAAATTCAGAAGGCGGTTGTCCGAATTGATGACCTTCGTCCATCTAATCATCGCAAACGAGTAGAGTAGAACCGGGACGGCAAGCAAGTTAGTCGCAGATACCTTGTTCAACGCCGACATATTGAAAAACCAAATCTGTCGAAGAGGATGCTTGTATCTGCTTCGGAGAGACTCCTTCACTGATGTTACGTCCTGAATGCTGCTTTGAGGCACCCCCAGGTATGTATAGGTCTCTCCAGTATGAAGATGTCTAGTGACACTTATATCCACAAGCTCAGGGTCCTTGGGAATGCCAGTAATCTTTCGTTTCTTCGGAATAATTTTGGCACACTTGTCCATACCAAAGTCCATCCCAATCTCTCCTGTGTAGTTCTTGAAGATGTTTATAGCAGTTTTAACTTAGTTTTTACTAGAGGCATAGATCATCAGGTCATCCACATAAAATACATGAATGATCTTATGCTCGCGCTGATTAGTATCGCCACAGAAGTATCCATGATATTTTCATAGTGCGAGAGACATAGGCAGAAATGTGATGCAAAAAATCAAAGTGCATATGGTATCATCACGAATGACATCCCTCTGGAAGGTGACGTTGTTCCTTGTAACACGATAATTTCTAGATGAAAAAGTAAATCTAGCTTTCCAAAGAGGCATCAATCTCTCTATGCATCTCACTATGTGTGCATGCACCTTCAAGCTTTCCAACAGACAGATGATAAGTCTATGAGAGGTTGAATCGAAAGCTTCGCGGTAGTCAGTCCAGGCCATTGACAGGAAGCGCTGGTGGATTGCAGCGTCTTTACAAACACACCTGTCAATCACTAGATTCCCTCGACAACCTGCTACACCTTTTTTCGAGCCAAGTTGTTCGTACATCTCTCGCCATACAGGCTCAATTTGTCGAACAATCCTGTTGTTTAGGACAGCTGTAAAGATCTTACACAGTGTATTGAAACAAGTTATTGGCTTTCAATTCTCTGGGTTGGACAACTTGTATTTTTTCAGCAGGAGTATAGAAGTTCTTGATACAATCTGGTCCAGCAGCGGAAAATTCCTTCGTGCCTCTAAGTGCTTCCTTCACCTCTTTGGTAGTCATTGATGGACATTCCTCCTCAGATTTCCTGAGGTTGTCGCAAAACGCGATGGGTCAGCGAGAAACCATTGATTCTCCCTGATACATCTCTCCCTCTTCTGTAATCTCCTGCTTGCGTCAGATAACAGCCGTATTTTGTCAACCACATGCTACTTGATTGTCAGCAGCTTTGAATTGTTTAGTGTTTGCTTCAAGACCCTTAGTTCTTGGGCGAACTTTCGAACCCTTTCCCTGAACGGTCTATCAAATGTTATGTAGTCAATCACGCATTGAACACAGGTCGCATTCTGTCTTGCCCATCCAATCTTCCTGTTCAGTTTATGCAAGTGTCGGACTCTTTTGAGATATCTCCACAAAGGGAGGCATCCATTTTAGCCAGATCTTGGGGCTTAGAAGGAACTTGCATGTTGGTGATCCTCCTTGTCCTGAAATCGCAATCATCTTTGAGAAGGTGCCTCGTTTCCGCGGTTAGTCTTAATGTCGCTTCCTCGTCTTCGTCTGCAGCTTGATCAAGCAGTGGTTGGGGAAGCGCAAGCGTACATATCCATTTTTCCGGAGGCATTAGGCTTGATTTTGCAAAGACAGGTGTGAAACGTGCCAAAGCTCTGGGTGTTTATGGCACCACAGAGTGTGCATACACGCCATAAAACGTCGGTGAATAGGGATAATGCTGGAATCGTAGCCGTCTAGCAAGTCATTTTTGACTTCATGCGTCCACTCAATGTGTGCGTTTCGCCGGCTCGTCGTCGTGCTTCCATCTAAATTATTTTGAGCACTCTGAGAGGTCGCCCGGTATCCCAGAGTCACCATTCAAGACACCTCACCCAGATGCCATTTAGCTTTCGGCACGGTTTTTACGCCTCCGCTTAGGGGTTATTCCTTCGGAACCATCCCTGGACAATTTTCCGCGACTGCTTATTAATTATTGTGACCATATTCAGCAGAAACCCTTTGTACATGAACCTCTATCCGTAAGCCCAAGGACGCGTTCGGTGGCTTCGTCATAGGCCATTCAGTTCTATTCCAAAGGAATCGAAACTGCACCCGAGAACAAAAAAGCATTCATATATATGCATATAAATGATAAGTATGAACATTTAATGAAATTCGGGCCACCTGAAATATTTTACCCAGCACTATTAGTTTCTCACAAGTAGCGATACGTTTCACTGGTTCGTACATAAGGGCAGAAATGCGTAATGCGTGCGATTTATGGATATAAGATACGTTCATGTATGCGTATAGGTATTAGTATAGGATTCGTAAACAACCCAACTTAGCCAGCGAGCGACGTCCAAGCATACATAAAAATATGTGCATTGAGAAGTATTTGTAGCCCATGTAATAGAATACGGTCATACACTTTCACCAGTCTTTCTTTTTGCCATGCACCAGCCACGTGACCCCCATTTTTCGTATAATGGTTTAGAAAGATTGCAAAGCGTTTGTTTCGCTTCTTTAAAAGTACTGTACCAATTTTTATTATTCAAATCCGTTAGAAAATTTAATACAGCGACTTAGAAATACTGTGATTTTTTGTGTGTAAGAGTCTATTATTCTTACGATTTATTCAAATCAGAATTATTCGTCTGCATTTTCATAGTCACTATTAGACTTTTTCTAACCGCACCTCTATTATCCCTAAATTCGTATATTTTATTTGAATTATGGATTTGCGATAATATTTATTTGTGATACAAGTGCGTAAAATAGGTGATTGTGTGCGAGTGTGAATTTTGCAGGCGAATGATGCAATCATACGAGTTAACAATCACCTACGCGCACGTGTATCACACGCTATTTTTTGCAATGCCCGTCCGAAAAAGTTGTCAGGAGGTAATAATGAAAAATACTAATTTTATATTGAAAAAAAAATTTGTGCAAAAAAATGTTTGAAAAAAAATTTTGTGAAAAAAAATTTTTGAAAAAAAAAATGTGAAAAAAAAAATGTTGTGAAAAAAAAATTTTGTGAAAAAAAGTTTTGAAAAAAAAATTTGTGGAACAAAATTTTTTGGAAAAAAATTATTGAAAAAAAATGTTGGCTTTTATGCTTTCTTGCCCCCCCGGGGGGAGGGGGGGTAGAAACCCTAAAAACGAAACTTCAATCATTAAAACATTCGTTCAAGTTAAATGTAAATTTATTTCAAGAAGATACAAACACCAGTGTTTAAAGTTACCTATGCCAGCGTCTAAAGTACCTCATCTCGAATGTGCGCATGCGCAGCTTTTTCACCAGTGTCTAAAGTAAGCCATCTTCGAACTGCGAATGCGCTAAAATTTTTTCACGCACAGTCTGCTCAAATAAGGTACTTTAGGCACCATCTACATGCATGCAAACGTCAACTTTAGAGGTGGGTGTTGCAAAAAAGAAATATCAATACCAAAAGTCTCTCGGTGTGGGTTCTTAAAAAATTAAAGGAATAATGACTATGAAGCCTGTTTATATAAACAAGTAACGAGAATACTTTTAATTCTTTTATAGTGATTTTTTATCTTCTTGAAATATGTATTTTGTACAACAAGTGCACACTAAACCCTGTAATATTTTTTGCCTTCAAGATGTTATGCAACTACATAGACGATATGGTTTTAGTAGAAAAGGTATTTTCTATTCTGAAAACTCCACGAGAGACAGGCGAACCAACTATACCTAGACTATTTACACTTATTTTAAATAAAGACTATAATATTAGGAATAACAGTAATTAGGGATCATCATTCATTTATAGGCAGAGAAGTTACTTTTTCATAGGAAATTTATGTACATAAGACATGGAACCCATTTATTTCAAACACCAAGAACGCTGAATTGTGAGATATGCCGAGAATCGCCCACAATTACGTGATTGCTTACTTATGTAAAAAATTCCTCGCGGAAAAAAATTTCCTTAAAGGCAAAAGTGCGAGATTCAACACGAATAAGATTCTTACTCAATATATTTTTCCTACAAGTAAATTAAATATTAGGACAAATTATTCTTAAAAAATTCACTCTAATTTTTAATCAGTGAGGCTTCAATCTTCATCAGTGAAAATTCTTACTTATATCATTCAGTGATACACTTATATAAGTATTTTAATCATTTAAATTGAGCCAAAAATCAGAGAAAATTCACGCTGTGTTGATTCAGGTGCATGGGAATATATATTATATGCTTTGGTATCTGACGTTGCACCTGATAACAAATTAACACAAGTGACGAATCTCGTACTTTTAGCTCTGCGAAAATTTCCATTTCAGGATCAATATTTTTTATGACTAAGCTATCACATAATTACAGGCGATTCCCCGCATATCTCACAATTTAAAGTCCTTGTTGCTAAGAAAAAGTATGGTAAAAATAGCTTATCGAATCATCAGTTGTCTTTCTAAGACAGTCGAATTTCTAAAAATTTCGTATAATGTTCACTACAAGGTTCAATACATTCCTCGAAATAATGGAAGGAGTCCGCGAATTATTCCATAACTCTCGAAATATCAAGAATAAACATTTTTTGCTGGTCAAACATGTTTCTTTGAAGAATATAGAAAAATGTTTAAATAATAAACTTAAGTTTTTACTTAATCTAATATGTTTGATTCAACTTTGTCCAGAACGTACTGGCGTCCCTAATTTCCCTCTCCCCTAATTTCTTTGTCTGCAAACAATCATCAATAATCACTGTGTTATAAAATTTATAATATTTGTGTCATTTGCTGGCACTTCATCGGTGCTCTTGATTTTAGTGACTTTTTTGCAATGCAGGCTTCTTGCTGTGTACTAATTTGCATAGCTAATAATACTTGCAAGGCTATTAGATGTAAAAATTAAACAATTTATAATATAAATGCCTTTGGCATACAGGGCATAATTTCCCAAATGTCCCAACTCGAAAACCGGATATGTCCGATCGGTCTCAAACTTGGTCTAAGTGTAATATGGTAATTTTGCCAAGAAATATTTTCCTGTTTCATCAAACAGTAGTCGAGTTAGAGGGAGTGAAATTTTGAAGACTATGGTGGATAATCTCTGCTGCCCGAATATTGGCTGGTTGCATGAATAATTTGAACAAATTTATCCTGGAAAATGCGGAGAGCAGGTTTTTGAAACCATATCAGAGTTTATTTCGGGAAGAAGGGAGTTAGGAGAGTCTCCGCAACGTGGGCGTCTTCGCGACTTCAAGCGGTGTCGAAGTGCCGATGCATCAAGAACTTTGGCGTGCAGTTTCTCGAAACCAAAAAAAGTTCTCTTTGATTTTCACGTATTCTATTGAAAAACATCAGCTTTCTTTCTAGGATATTGAAAAATAAATCAAAAGTGCCTATCTTAAGAAAAGACGATTTTATTTTTGACTTTTACAAATTAAGGTCAAATTTTGAAATTTTCAAAAAATACTCGGGTACTATTTGATAAAACAGGAAAATATTTTTTTGTTCAGAAATACGGTCCAGTAGAACAATACTCAACCCAAGCTTGAGCCCGATAGGACGTATCCAATCTGTGATATTTGGCACATTGGAGAAATAATGCCCCATATATTCAAAAATGATTGCTAATTTTTTATTTCAATTGATACAAATTAACTGTATCATCTAACATTAGTATATTTAAAATGAGATGTCTGGGTAAAGCAAAAATATTGTATACATATTTTCTCTAAAATGCTAACATTTTCAAATTTCTTTTTCACAGTTAAATATGTTCCAGGTGAATCCTTAAAACTTTACCAAGAAAATATACGCTTCCGAATTTCTTGTTTTCAAAAGCTAACAATACATACATACATCTACATTACATCTACATTATTTTGAAATGCAAATTTCATTGAATTTTTTCATGCCAATTAACCTTATTTCCAGAATATTATAGTTAATGTCACGCTATACATAGGATTATTGATAAAAGGCACGAAATATCCATTATTCTGATTGGAAAATATTAAAATTGCATCATTGGAAAAAAACCGACTACGTCGGATGCTTAGTTTACATGTCAACAAGATAATGAAAGATCACTGATACTTTTCATGTGTGTAATCGACTTTTTCATTGTATTTGAATTTATTTTATAATACAGTACACTCCCGCATATCGCACTACCACATACCGCTACTTCCCCTACTTGCTTTGATCCCACAACCGACTTTTCAAAAAATGTTGACCTTCAATGTAACCTATTTAATAAGTTAGTTTCAAATTATGAATGGGCATCGATATTAGGAAAAGACAAATTCAATACAAATTGTCTTATATTGGAACACTTACAGGCCTATGTGAAGTTCTCAAATTTTTTCTATTCTTGTTAATGTAACTTGTAACAAACCAGTAAGTTTTCTAGGATTGGTATGTAAAATTAGCATAATAATCTCTGAATGCTCTTTACTACGTATTTCTTCAACTGTCAAATTTTGGCATGAACTTTTTTGCATAGATTCGATTTTATCAACCAATAAGATATGAGAATAAAGCGCAAGGACAGAAAGATTTTTATGTGGTGGGGACTTCACTCAACCCGACTCCCAGTCCCAGACTTTTGCGATAGGTGGGAGGGTACTGTGTGCCGAAACGATATCTAATAGAAGATCTTCGTTCAGGGAATTGATTTCAGTTGAGTAAGTGCAAACATTTCAATGAATTTTGCACTCCATGCGTCAAATTAACATGTTTTGTAATAAATCATAAATGATCGGCTAGTATATATCAGCTAACAGATTTCGAACAAAATCACCATTTCATTCTAGGACATTCTGTCAGCTTCTTCTGGACGGAAAGAAAATGAGGCTCATCATTATCTGTACTCTGGTCATCTTCATGATTTACCTTAATTTAGTTAGTGAGTATAATAATAATTCTTTTTAATTCATAGAAATCTGCTGAAATTGATTTTGATTTTGAAACAGTCGACAACTGCTATCGATTTTTATATTAGAAATGTTAAAAATTGCGATTTTAATACAAAATCCACTTTTTTCAAATAAAAAAGCTAGGCTAACTTTTGCTGCATCTTATTTTTTCCAGATCTTACTTTAGCTATTGTTGGAGCAACTTCATGTAATTTTCTTTTGCCTAACAACTCAATTTAGATCCTTTTTGACTAAAAAATGCTACGTCTCAATTTTGGGTCAATATCAGACTCGAAATGAGACCAGCTTTTTTCTATGTAGTAGTATATATAAATTAGGTAGATTATTTGATAATGAAGATTGAACATATTTTTTCATGTGATTTACATAAACCGGTATTTTTCAGTGAAATATTTTTTTTGTCTTTTCACAGAATCATCCGATAAACCAGATAAACTACATAAGTCATATAAGCCGTATAAAAAATTGAGGTCACACCAAGGTCCTATTAAAGATCACCCTATAAATGTCTTCGCGACTCCTCTACATCAGGAGTTTGTCGCATGTTTATATCCGAACCCCGATCCGCTAAATTGCTATAAAGAAATGCCTCCACATTCAAAAGAGCCTTTACAAGTGCCCTCAGGTTTACCTGCACATCTCAGATTGGGTGGATTTTATCCAGAGCTTATCGAGAAATATAGCGGATCTTCTACATTTTCTGGATCTTCTGGATCTTCCAGTGCTTCTCGACCTGGTCATTATCAGTCGGACCCCAATAATAGTTCTCCACACCATGCTCCTTCAAGTTCACCTGCATTCCCTGACGCGGTTTCCCCCAGACATTACAAATCTGATACTGCTCCTTCTTCTTCAAACAGGCTTGTTTGAAATCTTTTTTATTTCTCATTTCAATTTATTATAATTGTGATTCCTAGACAATTGTATTTGTTTCAATCGCAGTCAGTTGATTATGAAATATCTGGCTTTAATAAAGACATTATTTCGTAAGATTTGTATCTGTTTTTTCATTTCAATCAATAGGCTCGCACTTTTTTAATAAAGATGGTTTTCCGCAAGTCATTCAAAATATTTTTATCATAGTCAGTCGCCTACATCAAGACTTAAAATACAAACCATTAATTCCATCTGCTTATGATACTTTGCACAAATGTTTCATTCCTGTTTCATGGATTAATATTTAAATGCTGAATATTATTTATGGTCACATGCTGTATTTTTCTATATTTCTGAATGTTTTAATGAGTGTGGGAAACGAAAATTCTTCACAAAAGTTTTGGAATTATCGTCGTTGCTATCCTTATTAATTACAGGCACCATTGCATGTTGTACGAACAGTTTGCTCAATATTTTTGCTGGTCGAACAATTTTCGACAAATATCGAGCATGGGATAGATAGTAAATTACAGCAGCAGCATATGAGCACCAACCGATAGTACGATTAGCATTTGCGCACTCACAACAATATCGTTTAATTCCTACGAAACCAATGGAATCAGGCGTGTATTCAACACAACACTTAGAACGCCGACAATTCATATGACGTGACTTTGTTGATACGAACCCGTGAACAGTATTTCGAGATCGTTGACGTTCATTTCCAAAAAATCTCCCACATCCGATGAACATATATGTTTGAAAGAAATCTTTTGCTAACACCATCGTTTTTTTTTATACTTCTTGACTCAAAATATTCTCGGAATCATTAGTTGATTCCAAAAATTTCATCGAAATTGAGACGTTTTCCGAATTTTTTATTTAAAAAACATGCAATTTTACTAAAAGAGCCGCTTTTCGGAAGTAACTTATTATCTATTCGATAATGCATGAGTCGATATTTTCTTTCAATGATGCCATGTATTGCTTCAACAACCCAACGAATTTTCGTCACTCGGCGAGAGTCATTAGATTCAGCTGTATTCAGCTGGTAACATTATCCTAGGTATCTTATCCCAGTTCTTGAGGTAAGACAAATAGACTACAATTGCCTAACAACTACCCCTCGGAATGAAAAACTCTCTCAGTTACGCTACAGAATTGCAATCCAGTCAGCATTTTTGGGCGAGTTACATGGCGAGATACTAATTGTCCAAAGTCGCTGTGGTCTGTGGGTGTTATCAATAGACCAAAAATCCGTGAAAACAACACATAAGTCTGAAATGAAGCGTTGGTACTGTACATAGTAGTGAAGAATTTCCGAGCGAAGTTGAATCCGAAATTAATCCGAAACTAACTTAAGACTATCTTTTAATCTCAACGAGATAACAAAAACGAGTTAGCAGCAGGGCAGAATTGGTAGTCATACGATCAAAATTGCTGTATGTGCAGTAATTCAATGAAGTAGATGTTCGGAGTGGCTGTCGTTGACGGATAGACAATGATGGAGATGATAATGAAATCCGATCAAAACATTATGGCACATTTCTTGTGTTGCAAGATTTGCATGGTTTCGTATGTGGTGTTTCAGTTCTTTTAAATTGGTAGGTTTCGTCATATAGACATGTTTTTTAAGAAACCCCCACAAAAAATAGTTGAGTGGTGAAAGATCTGGTGGCCTAGGTGGCCACTCAATTGCACCACGCCTTTTGATCCAGCGATTGGGGAACGTTCGATTTAGAAATTTCCGTACGATCAACGCATAATGTGCTGCTACACCATCTTGAGGCAATCTTACAGACTTCAAATTTGGAAACAAGCATGTGAAGCAGATACGCTATTTTCTCCTATCACTTATAATAAGTGAAAAGAAGTAATAGCGTACTTTGCAGAAGGGACAGTGTGGGGTCTAGCGATATTTTTTTTCAGATGAAGATAATTTCTTCCATATTCTCGCCTACCATGGTGCAGTGTCTGTTGCGGGCGTAAAGTTTCATGTAGCGGGCGTAAAGTTTCGTATAGCGGGCGTAAAGTTTCAAGTCGGCCGGGCGGCAGAGTGCGCATGTGCGAGCGTCACTGGGCTGGAAGCGGCCACATTACGCCTGCTTCACGTGCATGCAATGAAACGTTTTCAAGGAAAGTTTGACAAGAACATATTTCAAATGTCCGGCACGACTGAATTTTCCAAGAGTTCGAGGTAATTCGCTGCAGTCAAATTATCTTCAAGAAAAAATGGCCTACTGATACCACGTTTGTAGAAAGCAGTCCAAATATTGAGCCTTTAAGGTTACTGGGTATGGCCCTTACTCATCCAATAAAGGTTGGTATCGCTCCAATAATGACAAGTATACCGGTTAACAGCTCCACTCAGATCAAATTTCGCTTTTTCACTAAAAACGATAGAATCGGAAATAGTATTATCGAGCTAGAACAAATTCATCATTTCTTCGCAAAACTTAGTTCGCCTATCAAAATCATCTTCCTTCAACTGCAGGGTGAGAATGATTTTGATAGGATGTCATTTATTTCTCTGGACCACTCTTTGAACAGATGATTTTCTAGCATCAACCGTCTTTGCGATCTTTCTCATACTAGAATGAGAATCTTCTACGACGGGTTGCATTACATCTAGTTCTCGCTCTGCTGTTAAATATTTGGATCTGCTACTACGCGGACGGTCCGTGACTGTTCGGGTTTCCAAAAATCGTGTGACTATTCTTGGGACTGTTGATTTTGACATGAGAGCATGATCGGGATGAGTTTTATTAAACAATTTTACTACATCTTCGTATGATCTAACACGATGACCATAACCTCGCATCATAAGCAACCTAATCCTCTCCTTCTCATTAAATGACATGTTTTCACATATGACTCAAGGGACCACGCTGAGTGATCAATCAGTTAGACAGCATAGAAATGAACAACAAAACATATAAACGAAAACATAAGCGATCGAACAAACAAATTGTCAAACCTTTTTCCTCATACGTTCATTGGTGTGCAGTATTGCATTCTCAAATGAATGTGGGCTGCCCCACTACTGCGCCGTTCTACGTCTATAACAAATCAATTTTTTGTCATAAGGCTCAAACCAAGGTTCCTGAAAAAATAAAAAAAACTCTATCTGAAGGCAAAGAATTATGCTGAACACGAATCTGCAATAAAAAATAAGGATTGAAAAAAAGTTTGGTCCCGTGAGTCCCAAAAAAATTAATCGGACCCAATGTTTGATAGCTCGTTTAAAGGCCCGTCGATTACTCTCCAACTTTTGTTTCGACCATTTTTTTCTATAATACATTATTTTCAAGAAATTCGACCTTTTCCAGGCTTTTGTCAGTATGACCACAATAATAGTTCGCCAGGTCATACTTCTCCATATTTACTTGTATTCCCTAAACGCTTTATCTAGGGTGCTCTCAGAACTTATAAACCTTACCGTAAACAGCATTGAAAATGAAACATCAAGTGACATTAAAGAAGTATTTGAAATCAATATTTAACCTAAATGATAACGCTGAAGTATTTCTTTCATACGGCTCATTCTTCTTTCAAACGGGTTTGCTAAAAATTCTTGTATTTCTAACTTCAAACCCTCATGATTGTAATTATAACATCTTGGCATTTGTTAAAATTATAATTGGTTAATTATGTAATATTATGTTGTAATAAAAACCTTATTTAATGAAAGTTCTATTCATGTTTTTTTCTTTTCAATCAATAGGGTTGCACTTTTTTATTGAAGGCGGATGCACTGAACCAACTCATTGAAATTACTACCAGGTTTTTTGTGGAAAATTATTTGATATATTATTATAGTCAGCCAACTACATCGTTCATTTTTTTAAGCTATTATTTCCATCTGTTTATAATAATTTGCACAAGTGCTTAATTCTATTATAATGGCAGGTGACGTCAAACTACGTGTTTCACGCTATAAGGATGCCACCAGTAATATTCAACACATTAATATTCGTCCGAAATTTCATTACTTTGAAAATATTTATTTCACATTAGGTATTGAGGGCAAAAAAACTTTCGATTTGATTAAAAAAATTTTGTTGTTTGTCAAAATTAATACAAATTTACTTTATTTAATTGCAAACTAACATTTTTTTAGAAACGAAAATAATGTTGAAATTGCAACCATCAAATTTTAAATTTGAAAGTTGAAACATATATGAACAGCTGTTGTCGTCAGTTAAAAATTTTTCTCGCAACAAAATGAAAATTGAGGTTAATTCGAGAATGAATTGAGATTGAAAAGTGTGATTGTAAATCATTTATTTGATGTTTTTATTCTTGTTTCTTCTAGACAATTCAGGTCTGAGGCATCACAACCATATTGCTGATGGATTGCTTGCAATATTGCGAACGCCTCGAGACAGGCTCTCAGGCATGACAAACTTACTCACTGACCGTGTGATTGTTCTCAACATTTCAAACGTCTCGAGACAAGCTCTCAGGCATGACAACCATACTGCTGATGGATTGTTTGCAACATTGCGAACGCCTCGCGACAGGATCTCAGGTATGACAAACTCACTCACTGATTGTGTGATTGTTTGCAACATTGCAAACGCCTCGAGACAGGCTCTCAGGGATAACAAACTCACCGAATGACTGTTTAATTGTTTGCAACATTGCAAATGCCTCCAGACAGGGTTTCAAAGATGACAAACTCACTTACTGACTGTTTGATTGTTTGCAACATTGCCAACTCCTCGAGACAGGCTCTCAGGCATCACAGACATCTTATATGTAAATTGTTTGAACATTGCAAGTGCCGTGAGACAGGCTCTTAGGCATGGCTAACTTATTAACGATGACAGATTATGTATTTTGGTCCTGTTATTTTGTTATTTAATTTTGCCTAAATCTTTATTGGAGTTTAACAAGCTGACTTCAGCTCTATTTTCTTATTTATATATGTCTATAGCTCTATATCTTATTTTCTGTTGTTCTATGTTCGCAAAATGAAATCCCTGACAGGGGTTCTATGTTGTCATCAAGATTGGTTCCAAGTCTAAAAGCATCACACAGTTTATGAAGATTTATGGACATATCTCATCATGAGAGTCATGGACCTTTCGAAGAGCCAATCATCGTGGGTAACTTCGATGCCAAATATAAAGAACACCGTTTTTTGCTGAGCGACAAAGAATCACTCCTGGATTGCTCCGTAGCCAGATTTAGTTATTGAGCGCTTATTTCCAGACACGCAGATCCCATCATTCGAGCTTGTAAGCAAAGATGCCATTGCCAGGGAACTATATTCCACTATATTTCATTTAAAGACTCAGACCCTTCAACCACTAAGAAAGTTTGTTTGGATTCGGAATCTGATTATTCAGCTCACCTTTCCTGGATGGAATTCGTGAAGGATTACGAGAGGCTCCCAGTGCCCTGCGAACAGTCTTTGGAAGGGTTGCAATTGGTCCGGTCGGATTCTATGCACCTTCAGATGAATCAGACCATCCTGGAACCGACATGACCTTAACTGTTCACCAAAAAGACATCCTTGCTAGCATCCTGAAACGATTCTGGGAACAAGAGAAAATGCTTATTCCCCGTTGATTTCTCTGGAGGATCAGGATTGTGAGTGGACGGACAACCGGGCAGATACATCTTACGTCTCCCTCTTCGACCATCCTGTATTCACAGATGCGTCTTAGTCCTCCCACAGAAACATTTTCGAGTTTCAGGCCCACTTACGACATCCCACATCATGCCGTTGGGCGAAATACAGATGTTCGTCCCTTACTTCGCATTGTCTTCAATACATCGGAAAAGACTTCCTCAGGATCTATCTTTGAATGATTTGTTTTTACACATGTACGAAACCGCAAAATAAACATGCTGCCGTCTTAATGTGATGGGGATTTCGTTGAATTCTTTTGTGTGCTGATGTTGAACTGATGTATTGCCAGATCAGGTTTGACGAAAGAGATGTCGGTCTTCGACGTATCGTTTAGAGGAAACCAGGAGCGAACGAAGACAGTCACTGTCAGTTTCGGACTGTAACCTACGTAATGTCATGCTCTCCATATCTGGTGATTCGATTCAGAAAAATATTTATGTTGAAGACATAACATCAGGCGTGAGTGATAAAGTTTCTGCCATTAAACTTGGAGATCAACTGATTCAGCTGTTGGAATCTGGAGAAATGCATCGGAAGAAGTAGGCTTCCAAGTACTCTCCTCTCTTAAATAGAATTCCTGCGTGCGATATACTACATAAAAATTGGCAACAGTTCGAGAACGATGGCTCAGTTAACGCTTTGGGAGCCGCCTGGGATCCTGTATCTGACGAATTCCGATTGGAAGCACCAGTAATCGAGAGTGAACGCCCGATCACTAAAAGGAAAATTCTGGCTGCTACTTCCTGGCTCCTTTATCTAGTTGGCTGACTGAGTCTAATCACTATTGTCGCAGAAATCCTGATGCAGGATCTCGAGAAAGCTCAAGTTGGATCAGATACTCCACTTCCTAATCATTTACTCCAAAGGTGCAATACATTTCAAAAAATGGACTCTGCTGGAACGTAATCTAATTAGAGACGTCGTGTTGATTGTCAACCCTTCTCTACTTCGACGTAAAATATGGCCGTTAGGACGAATAACCAATGTTAGTCCCGGACAGAATGGACTTGTGTGATCGGCCACTATTAAAACTTCTTGTAGGATCTTCAATCACCTCATCATCAAATTGTGTTGGTTACCAGTCGTGCGCTGATTCCATGCGGTTAATTGTGTTCCATGGCGGGCGGAACTGAACTTTTGACACTCATACATGAGAATTTATTGTGTACTTCATGGCGGGTGGCACAAAGTCCTTGACCTTTATAAGTGGCATTTGTTTCGTTCAGCGAACGAGGCGGGCGGGATGTTAATAATTTATTTGATGCTGTTATTCTCATTTTGAGTGACTTTCAGGTTTCATTGGTAATCAAATAATTTCCGCCCATTGCTCAGTCTCCTTGCAGGTTCCTCTCTGTTTTTAAGTTTCAGGCGCTTTCCTCTTCATTGAAATAGGGACTCAGAAAGTAGCGTGAAGCTCCTTTGTTGAGCAGGCTTGGACCTTCTTCCTGGCTGTTCAGTTTCAAACAAGGTGTAGGCTAGTGTAGCCATTTTGGTTATTGCAACGATTTCAAATCAAGTGTTTCTTCTAGACAATTCAAGTAGTTGTGTCCGTCAAGTTTCTGGAATATTCCTTTGTAAGTGTTGAGAAAGTTTCAGTGAAATATCACTAGAGCATCGTCTTGAAATAATAATGTATAAAGTATATTTGAATGAATTCATTGGAACCCTGCTATACCATTTTTCACTTTTCTTACTTCTATTTCCACCCAATACAACTTGAAATAGTGAAACTGATTTTGCGGCCAAATACAAGTGTTTATAATAAATTTTGATTAATGTCCCTCACAAATCTGTTCGAAAAATCTCCATTACGTCAGAATTTTGAAGAAAACGTGGTCAAAAAGTTCGAGTGTCTAAAAGTGCGTCATTTTTAGATTTATTTCAAATAAACGATGCGAGAAATTAATGATAAAGAAATTGTTAAAAAATTAAAAACGAAACATTTCAATATTTATTCAGAAATAAATAAGATTTAAACTTGAAATGAAGAAACATTAAAACATTAAAATATAGGCCGAATCCATTTCCAATCAGGCAGACTGACTATCTTTATTCGTTCTTAACATTTTTCTGTATCTTTCCTTTTTGGCAAGAAAAATTCGAAAATTTAATTTGATGAAAAATCATTTCTCTTGGCCACAAAAATGGTTTGGCCAACTGAAAGCTTACAAGAGATTTTCCGGATGAAAAAAGAAATGTAATTTTTGTAATTGGCCTAAAACACAAAATAAAACAACTCCAAATTTAAAGCTTAGATTCCAAATCATTTTTCCATTTTTTCGACTGTTACTATAAATAAAGGGTCTAGCCGGATAAGATAGTCAAATCTGCCTTGTAGGGAACCTCTATAACTAAATACAACCTCATATTCGGCATGTATAAAAGCCCCTTTTCCTAGATTTTCAGACCCAGAGATCCCCATGGGGCAACATGGGACACCATTGAGCGCTGGCGAGTTTTTTTGCAATATATCGGTCAATTTTTGAGCTAGGAAAAATAAAAAAAAAATAAAATTGTATGGTTTTTCAAGCCCTATAAACGTATGAAGCCGAAAAAAATTTTGGCG
>CAKNXH010029852.1:0-20308 GCA_932178445.1 Andricus quercusramuli | reverse complement strand
AATTACCGCGTCTCGGCCGATAGATCCTATACCGTTCATTGACCCAGAGTCAATGAAGGCCAGGGAGGAACAAGCTGCGGAAATTAAATCCATTCCTAGGATCACAACTATCAAATCACGATCAGTACAACAAATCCCCATCCCTGTGCAAAAAACATCATTAGTGGAAGGTAACCTACCCTTAATGAACCTTGAGGAAGGGTTGTATATGGGGGAGTCGATTGTAACTATTGATAAAGGAATATGCCACGCACTGGCATACAATACCAGAGCGTACGATGTGGAAGTCGAAGTCTCCCCTCAAGAGTTGTTCCGTATGAATATTTTAACTATTCTAGTGATGCGGACGCCGATGGTCAACATGAACCCTTGAAAAATGAGGCAAGACTCAGGGATATCGCTAATAAGGTACCACAGACCCATCTCAATCCAGAGAAATTAGCATATGTTAAAAATTGGATTCAAATAGGTAACGATAGGTTCCTAGCAACAGGAGACAAACTAACAATTACTAATTTAATAAAACATAGGATGATACCCACGGTGGATGAAATCCCTGTCCGTGCAAAACCCTTCAGGCAAGCCCAAAAGCAGGAAGATCTCATTGATGAAGATATTAGGAAAATGTGCCAGGGAGGACTAATCACCAGTTCAACTTCGCCCTATAACACCACAGCGCTGATAGTGCCAAAGAAATTAGACTCTTCGGGCCAGGTAAAATGACGAGTGGTCACGGAGTTCCGGGCCCTGAATGAGAAGACCATAGGGGATGCCTATCACCTGCCCAATATTGCAGATATTCTTGGTAGGTTGGGAGGAGCCCAGTACTTCTCAGTGCTAGATCTTGCCTTGGGATACCATCAGATTGAGACGGACCCACGGGACGAACCAAAAACGGCGTTTTCTACACGACGCGGACACTACCTATATACAAGAATGCCTATGGGCATTAAAAACGCTCCAGCCACATTCCAAAGATTAATGGACCAAGTCCTTACAGGAATGCAAGGTGCTGAGCTATTTGTTTATTTGGATGACATAGTAATATTCGCAAAAACGTTAGAAGAGCATGACAAGACGGTAAAGCAACTGTTTTCCAGATTGCGCGAAGCAAATTTGCTGTTGCAACCCGAAAAATGTGAATTTTTACGAACCGAAGTCGGTTATTTAGGGCACATAATAAGCAGCCAAGGCATTAGGCCTGATCCAAAGAAATTGGAAGCAATCCGTGACTTTCCCCAACCCCGTAGCGTAAGAACAGTCAGAGGATTCTTGGGATTAGCGGGATATTACCGCAGATTCATGAAGGATTTTTCTACCAACGCCAAGCCTTTATTTAACCTTCTAAAGAAGGATCGACCCTTCCAATGGAAGTCTGAGGAAAACGAAAGCTTTCAGAAACTAAGAGACAAACTATGTACTGAACCCATTTTAATATACCCGGATTTCGAAAAGGTCTTTAGGCTCACCACCGATGCTTCTGAAGTTGCAGTGGGAGCAGTGCTAACACAAGCAAGGGGTAGAATAGACCTACCTATTTCCTACTTTTCCAGAGCATTCCATGGCAATGAAGTAACTCACACGCAGACCGAGAAGGAATGTTTAGCTGTAGTCTACGCCCGCGAGAATTTTCGTCCCTATCTCTATGGAAGCAAGTTCATTTTATCTTGTGACCACGAGCCTTCACGATGGATACACTCAGCTACGTCACCCTCAGGTCGAATTAGGAAATGGCTGTGGAGAATTGAGGACTACGATTATGAGTTCGAATGCAAACCCGGAAAAATAAATCGCTGGTTGCCCATTATTTCAGCCAATCCAGTAATATGTAATAAATGCCCGCTAAGCGACTCCAGTAACGATGAAACTTCAGGGGATGAAGATATTCCCTCGGGGGTGACACCCCATATAAGATCGTTAGGAATCAAATCCTTTCCGTTGCAAACGCGGGAACGAGCCGCGAAGCAGTCAGCTAGAGAAGGAATTAAACAGAATCTGCTTCCCGGGAAGGCCAGAATTTCTTCCGCCCCTAGCAATATCCCACAAAAGAAACCAGAAAGCGATACTGCAGAGAGTAGTTCTGCCGAGGCCACGAGTAAAAGAAAAAGGGCAGTCTCACTAAACATGGATGCCACACCATCGGGAATGAAAGGAATGTCAGCAATAGTCCTGTAGCCAGCACGCTCAGACCTAGGAATCTAGACACCTCTTCAACCCCTACCCTGACTGGGTTGCCCGCAAACTTGGCAGGAGTAAAGGAAATAGAAACAGAAAGTACCACGTCAGAATGCAGTGACTCTGACCCACCGGTACAACGACATCGGTTCAGTATGCAACCTAGTTTAGCTATTCCTCCTGCCGTTAATAAGTATAAATCTCGGAACTCACTTTAGATACAAGAGAACATAAAAGGGAGTGATACCCCAGGAAATACAACTCTTACGAACCAAGTAACGCCCATCGATCCGAAGGACGTTTTGGTGTACGTTAGCCCTCCTGCCGGTACCAGCGGATCCGAAACCGATGACGAAGTTGGGACGGTCGGGGCTAGGAATCTAACCAAAGGGCTACATAAGTCCTTTGAAAGATTTGATAAATCCCTAAGAGAACACTCCTTGGAATGGGACCTTGGTTACATAGATTTAGCCGAAGAAAATAAATCTATCGAGTCAGTTGAATCTGAAGATGAATTCCCAGTATTCGAACCAAACCCTGAACCCACGATAGATCGAGTGATAAGGGAATCGCAGGAAATTTCCTTGCTCATAGACCAAGGGGAGATGGGAAAAATCGGTAAAGATTCAGCTGCAGAACCAACCCTAGATACGAAGGTTGCAGAGCTTGAAGATGCTACTACTGCTTCCAGGCATGACTACTCAGAAGAGAGCGAGTCGAAAAACCCAGCAACCCCTAAAGTAATAATCAAAACCCCATTTAACTCATCGCTACAAGGTGAGATAAACCTCCCCACCCCCTCACTACCATGCGGCCCCAGAGTGCGTTCCACTCCATACCCTCGCATGAGAACAGAAAAACCCTCCACCATTCTAGAGGAAACCGAAAGCAGTGATAATGAAAGGAGCCCTGTTCGGACGAAGCAACGACAACCATCTCGAAAATTAGAGACAATGGAGCTATTAGTCCCGCCACAACCAATAGACACACCGTTAACTTCCAGAGGGAAGTATCAATTGAGCCCTACGCTAAACATAAACATGCCCTACGTATCAGACCAAGAGAACCACAACGATGTTACTGCTAGCGTTTCAGATATCCCAAGTCTCACGACCCATCTTAGCGTGATAGAAAGCAGCCGAGAATGCCTGACCTATAAAATGGATAATTACGTACATTTCATATCCGCGGACTGCGAGCCAGTGACAACGGTTACTAAACTTCTCATAGCCATAGGGGGAATTGATGTAGATGAAATGCGGGACAGAAATCCCAAGGCTGGCCAGATTCTTGCCACGCCTAGAGGTAAGCACAAGATTTATTCGGTAGTGGTGAAACGAAGTTACTCAGATCAGATAACTGAAGCTGAGCTAGAGACTAGTCTGGAAAACCTCCTAGTAGCATTAAAGGAAGATGGGGTCAATCAATTCCGAGTTCCCCGATATGTAGATTTTTATGACCAATTACCCAGAAACTCCCTCACAGATACCCTAACACGAATATTCAAAAATACGGGAATTAGTCATAGTCTGTCATGGGAAGGTAGAAACCCCGGCCCTGGAAAATAGGCAAGCAATACTAGCCGAATACCATGATAGTCTTTTGAGTGGTCACAAAGGAGTTACTAAAACGTACCGAAGAATTAGGGAACGATTTACTTAGCCTAGGCTTCGGGACGAAGTAATAGAATTCATCCGAAAGTGCCCAAAATGTGCAGAGGAGAAAATCACGCGCGTCCAGAACCGCGAACCGATGATCATCACCAACACTCCCCTTCATACCTTCGATAAAGTCTCCGTCGATACAGTGGGAATATTACCCACAACGACAGATGGCAACCGGCACATATTAACAATGCAAGACCACCTCAGCAAATACTGCATCGCCGTGGCAATTCCTAACCTATCAGCTAGCACCATAGCTCAAGCCGTCGCGATGAACCTATTCGCGGTATATGGGGCACCTAGGTGCATTCTGACGGACCGCGGAAGCTCGTTTATTAGTAAATTACTACGACATCTCTCAAAAACTTTTAATGTAAACCAGGTAACGACATCAGGTTATAGGCCACAAACTAACGGGGCCTTAGAACGAATTCATACCAGTTTGGTAGAATATATCAAAATGTACGCGAGTAATTATGAAGATTGGGATCGCCTTCTTCCCTATGCGATGTTTGCATACAACACCTCGGTGCATGATGCAACGAAATTTACACCCTATGAAATCGTATTCGGTAGAGTCGCTAGAACACCATCCACTTTTCCCGACGAAAGAAAATTAGAAACTTATGGGTCATATCTCCGAGAGTTGATCACGCGTTTGCAGGAGATTCGAAATCAAGTCGCTAATAATCAAATAGAGGCGAAGATAAGATCGAAAGAATATTACGATCGGAAAGCTAAACCTTTGAACGCGCAAGTAGGAGATTTCGTACGAGTAAAGAAAGAATTTAGGCATGGGAAACTAGATAAATACTATGGAGACGAGGTGTACAAGGTAATAAGTCTCTCGAATGGACATAACGTTAGATTAGAAGCTTCGGACGGAACACATTTTTCTAAACATGCGGACAAACTGAAACTCGTACATTCATGACTAGATAAAGCTGTACGCGTGGGAAAAGACGGATTCTTAACCGATACAGAGGGGTACGTGCACGTGTACACGGACGGATCATGTCTTAGAAACGTCAAACAATCAGCCGCGGCCGGGGAAGGTGTGTGGTTTGGTGACGATCATCCACTGAATGTATCCTCACATGCAGTCGGTCGACAAACCAACAACGCGTCAGAAATACAAGCTGCCATTATTGCTGCCAATCAAGCAGTAAGGGCAGATATAGAAAAATTAAGAATTCATTCCAATGGTGTTATGAGCCCGCGCACGCAGGATGCTATGGTAATGAGCAAACAGATATGCTGGCCCGAAAGGGCTCACTGCAGCCATAACCATAATACAGTAAGGAAAACACTCTCTTATATAAGTTTCTTTTCAGGTTAACCATGAAGTACAGTTGCTTCCTTATCTTAATAGGATGTCAGGTGATCAGCAAGGAATTAGTTCAGGCCCAGGATGTATCTGCACAGTATTGGGACACAAAACTATCACGGAGTACGGGATTGTATTACGAAAAATTGAACCAGGTACAATACATAGATAGCTGGAATATGGAGGGCCACAATATTTTTGGAAATAACAAAGATACAGCAGTCCAATCCAGAACAACTCAAAGAAATTTGAGTCCACGTATAAGCATTGCCAAGCTACTTTGGAGCAAGACTGCTCCAAAGTAAGAATTTAAAAAAAACCCTGAAGGAACTATCCCGTCAGACGGAAGTACATTCCCTTTCTAAAGATCCTCAAAGCATACACCGACGGCGCCGAACCATACCTTCGTTTGGATTTGTTGGCAAAATAGCCGGACCAACCATGGGAATTTTAAATCATGAGGATGGGGAACGATAAGAGCAAGCCATAATGGATTTAAATGCCGCACAAAACAACATCTCTAAATTAGCCAGCGAACAAACTCATTTAGTTCGCTTAGAATTAGAACAACTACACGCCAAAGAGGAGCAGAGAGAAGAAGAACTAAAAGGATTGAAACAGGACATAACAATAATCGCCAATAGAATATTGACGGTATACGAAAATATCGCCAAACAAAACTCTGCGATGGGTATAGAGACATTCAATACTCTAGAATTAAACCTGGATACCTCAACCCAATTGTTGACGCAAGTCGAGTCCGTGATTCAAGCAGCTCGAGAAGGAAAGCTACATCCTTCCTTGGTGTCATCACAGCAATTAAACACCATTGCCAGGGAAGCACAGGATCACGTCCAAACTCTGGAATTTCCAATGGCGCTACCAGATGTCAACAATCATGATTTAGTTCACATTTCCTCGGTGTCGATCAGGTTGCACAACGGAAGGCTAATGGCTGCGCTGGGTATCCCACTACTGGAAAAAAAAAGTTTATCAGCTATATAGGTTACATCAGGTACCCATTGTTCAAGAAGTATTAAAAAATGGAACAGGCAGAGCTTATATAACACCTAAAACAAATTACTTAGCCGTTACTGAAGATGAACGATACTATATACCACTGACGGAGGATACCTTGCAGAAATGTAACCAACTCAATGGAAAACATCTCTTTCATGCCCAGAATCCCGTCTACGACGTAATCACGAGTCCACAATGTGAAGTGGAACTCCTAATCCATGCATCAACAGAAGCCTTGAGAAGATTCGACATTAGGATCTCGTATAATGAGCAACCATTCTGGATCTCCATCATCACGATGGGAGGATGGCTATATTCTTTAGTGACACCAGAAACTGCTTCCATCTCCTGTAACGGTAAATCCGTGAGTAAAGTCATACTAAGCGGAATAGGCCTAATTCAACTAGAAAAGGGATGCATTTTGAGAACGGAAAAAGTGACGTTGCCCGCAATAATGATCAAAGAAGACCCCCAAAAATATATATATGAACCCTTGATTCACCTTGATTTATCTGTGATAACTCCTACCCTAAAGAAATATCCATTCCTTAGAGAGGAACTATCACAGGCAAGGTCACAACAATTGGAAACCACTATAACCTGGCAACGACAAAAAACGGATATTTCTTTGACTAATTTGGAAAGTCAATTAAAAGCTTTGAGCCAAAATCATATTGAAGTGAAAAAGCACTATGTATTAACCCATAGTACTTTGGGAGGAGTGGGGGTGCTCTCTATAATTCTTATAATATATATATTAAGAAAACAATTACTCACCATCAGCTCAAAGGTCATACCCACAAATTGTAGACGTGATTTAGGGAGCCCATCAAAGAGACCAGATAGGGCAGACACCGGTCAGGAAATCAAGAACCTGAAAAGGGGGACGCACCAAAAACAACTCGACTAAAGGTCTCGGAAGATATACCGAGGCGGCAATTCGGAGCTCGCTCCTTTCCCAACGGCCCATCAACAAATTTTTCGTGGCGGATCCTGCCAGACACCGGACCACCTATCCCGATCGAGAGACAAAGAGGAGAAGGTTCGAGGACGAGCGCCACAAATAAGGTGCAGAATCACATAGACACCTCAGCAATTAACGATAAAGATGGTGGTATCAACAAAAATGTACAGCCAGCTCAAAGGATGGTACCGTGCCAAAATGTGACCGTAGCTTGAGTGACATCGGAAACAAGAGAGGAATGTGTACGCTGACAATCATGCGCTCGAGCGCCTATGTGTAACCCAAAATAAAATGCGGAAGTAGTAGGAAAATTTTTGTTGTAAGCCAATCAACTTTAAATAAGCCGAACTCGCCATTCAATTATATTATATCCACTGTTAGAAAGTCTGTATGGGGTTTAATATACATGTGTGTGAAGTAAAAATGCACTACCGCTATATATTAGTGTAGTAAGTTTGAAATACATGTGTATTGGATTTAACGTGCAAGTCGGTATAGCAGTGTGCATGAAAACTCAAAGTGCTTTCATTCTCTAAATCTTGCCGAATATTAGCAATTAATTTAATGATCTAGAAATTCATCGACGGCAGTTTTACTTATAATGAAAGTGCGGCATACAGGTGGAATTTTCCGAAATACAGTAGATAGTAGAAATGTTATGTTATTACAGTTGATCGTAGGTTAGGTCTGTTATTCGTTTGATTAATGGATCTTTCCGATTTAAAATCCAGTCATACTTTGACTAACTGGAAGAAGGTATTGTGTCCAATTATTTAGAATAGAAAATTTATGTTAGACTTATTTTGAATCTGTGTAAAATGGAATTATCTGATTTCTCTCGTAATTGATTAACATGAATGTACATGAAATCTAATATGCATAGTCTTAATATCGATTTCAGATGATTGATATATTAATTTTACTACACATGGGTATATGAAATTTAATATCATTTTAACAGCATAGCTTTAGAGGGTTCATGGAAATCCAAGTTGTATAATGTATTAGCTACACCCTACTGACGGCTACTCAAGTTCACTCAAAATGTTGCATGTGGTAACCTCGAACTACCTTTATATAATAATACTATGAAAAATGCCGGAATCACGTGTCTATAACACGAAATTTAGACTTTGTTTAAACTAAAGAAAAAAAAAAGAAAGAGAGAGAAGGTTCCAGAGAAACTGACGCGATAAAATGGAAATAAACCCGAAGGAAGGTCACAAGAAAAGAACAGATTTAAAAAAAAGAAAGGGG
Organism: Andricus quercusramuli; assembly: GCA_932178445.1. Classification (NCBI taxonomy): domain Eukaryota; kingdom Metazoa; phylum Arthropoda; class Insecta; order Hymenoptera; family Cynipidae; genus Andricus; species Andricus quercusramuli. Next base: position 11,901 of record CAKNXH010029852.1, on the reverse strand, counting down.
GGCTATATATTTTACATTACAAAAGAAGAGGTGAAATTACCAATTTGAAAAAATATATATATATATAATAAATTTCAGGCGTCATCAAACTGTCCGGTTCTGGAGCTTCAACAAACGGGCTGAAAGAAAAAAAAAAAAAAGACAGCGGAATGACAATCGGTATCTAAAGAAACAAAATCGAAAATATAGGATAAAATAATTATGGTTACTACCTCGGTGAAATGGGTGTGGTCTTGATCGTTGCGGGCCGCTCCATCCCGTCCGGATGCAACTACACCCCTTTATAGGAGATCATCTCCACCCGGAAGGCTAACCCCGACGTACCAACTTGTATAGTCTTGCATGTAGAACTGGAGGGCACTACCAACAATCAATAAATGAATAAATGAGTAAAATAATTCCTTAAAATCATCCAAATTCGTTTTCGACAATCTTTAAATGATTTGGAATTTTGTGTTAAATACTCTTAAATCATTATGAAAATTGCTTCAGTCCTTTTCAATTCCTCGGAATTATTTTGAATTCTTCTCAAGTAGTTCCGATTCTTTGTGAGTTTTTCCGAATTCTGTGAATTAATTGAAATTATTCTGAAGTCTTCCGAATTCTTCGCAATTCTTTGATATCTCCAATTCTTTTTGGATTAATTTAAAGTCTTTCAAGTATCTCTCAAATGAGGTTACATCCCTAAACTCTTTCAAATTATTTTGAACGAATCTTTTGAATTTTCCCAATAATTATTCTCAATCTTTCTATAGTATCAAAGTGATATGCAACCTAATCATTTGAATCGTGTCAAATCTTTAATTTTTTTAATTTTTAATTTCAATTCTCCTAAATCCTCTTTCCGTTGTATTGCTATTATCTGGAATTATTTTATTCTATGGAATTATATTGTATTCCTAGGAATTATCATTACAAATTTCCTTGCTTGTGCTACCCTTTCAAGCCATGCCTTCATTTGGCTCAAGCAGAATTACCTTTATGGAGGTAGAAGATGGTTACACATCAAGAACCAAGTATTTCCAACGAGAAGGACGAAGTAATAAATTTGAATTGAAAAAGAAATAATCAGTTTTAAAAATGTGGAATATATAAATAAATGTTCAACAATCAGAGGTAGTATGATACAACCAAGTGGAAAATAATGCTCAACAAAGTTAACTAAAATAGTAAAAAGTAAATAGTCTACAAATAAAATAGACTATGTATACCAGAAACGGTTAAAAGTAGTAAATTTAAATAATTTTAGTGGATAATTTAATCTAATGGAATTAACTCGGGTTACTTCAAATTTATCGGAACCATTAATGGTTCCTGGATCCGAGAATACCCACGCGGAGAGGGTCGGTGTGTTAGGTTTTGCATAACTTGGTGCAGTGGACAAGGGACATGACGGCATTATATATATATATATTAAAATTTTGAAATAGGGTGATATTTTGATGTGGAAATATGAATTAGTAAAATAAATGCATTAAAATGTAATTCGCAAATTGTAGGATATAGTTATAGATTTGTAGAAAGTAAATAAAAACATGGAATAATTTTATTTGCAATTTTCAAACCCGGAAACTTTAAATTAGTTAATGTTCAATACTTTAAAATTTTGCATGGTCCACTTGAAAAAAAAATAAAAAATTCGATCTTGTTTGAAACTGTTCTATAGACATTTGATCTTTTGGTAGAAAATTTATTTATTTTCTTGACAACCTAAATACCTCTAAGAAACATTAAATTCTATTGCACAAAAATTTAACTCTCTATCTGAAAATTAAACTATTTTATATTTTTAAATGGATGTTTTATTTGAAAAATTCATCCATTTGGTGGAAAATTGATTTTAATTGTTCACAAACTTTCCCTTGGTAATTTGAAATTTCTCTCTCGGAAAACTTAAAGTATTCTAAATTGTTTAAATTTGTTTTAGTTGAAAATTTGGCTTTTACCATCAAACACTCATCTTCAAGTTGTAAATTTACAAAATTGGTAAAATGTTGTCTTTGTGTGAAGATGCATTATTTTGGTTGAAAATTTATTTCTTTTGTTGAAAATGGGAAAATTTTGCAACGACAGAGGTAACAACTTCATTTTGCGAACATACCTCATCTTTGAGAGCCTTGAAATTTTTGAAATCTTTGTGAATTCGTTGAAATCTTTAAAATCGTTGCGAAATCTTGAAATTGCTACGAAAATTCTTGGAATCTTTAAAATTTTTGTAAATATTTGAAATCTTCAAAAACTTTAGAATCCTTGACATCTTTTAATTTTTGCAGGAAATCTTTGAAATTATTTAAAATTTTTTCAAATGTTTAGAAATCCTTGCAATTCTTGTATTATTTTGATATCTTTATAAAATTTCTATCAAATCTTTCTGAAATCTTTTGTATTCATTCAAAATCATTAAAATATTTGTGAATTTTGTGAAATCTTTGAAATCTGGTGTACTGTAAATTTCTTTAAAATCTTTAAAATTTATGAAAGCCTTGTAAAATGATCAACATCCATTTATATACCATTAAGCCGTTTGCCTTTCGGTGAGCCTCTAGGGGTAGGCGTGACACTACCCGATTCGGGTAGTGTTTCTAGGTGGATAGTTTCTTGTAGTAAATAACTACAAGTGTGGGCTCACCACACCCACGACCGCCAATAGCAACGCAGTAGTATTATTCTCGAACGGTCACCCATCCAAGTACTAACCGCGCCCAACACTGCTTAACTTCAGTGATCTAACGGGAACTGGTGTTTCCAGCGGACGATTGCAAATTTCCGGCCATTTCCCGGTTTTTCCCGGTCAAGTTTTTCAATTTTCCCGGTCAACTAAAAGTAACATATTCATAATTCTCGAAACAACTTCCGTGAATCATCACATATTTCCATCTATTACCAAATTGAAAAAAAATGTGTATGAGGAAGTACCATAATTTCCGAAGATTCATGGAAATCTGTCATTATTGTAGAAGAATGTGGACTGGTTTGAAATGTCATGAAATTTGTAAAAATAAATGAATCTTGTTGAGATTCGAGAGATTTATGAAATTTGCGGAAAATTACGAAATTTCTGGAAATTTATGACAAAGTACGGAAAACTTATAACGGAAAACAAAACAAAGAAATATACCGGAATAGAAAGCTCAAATCCTGCAAGCAATACAGATATACATAGATGATCCATATCATAAAGAGATCCCTTTAAAATTCTATTATCCGAAATATACACAAAATATCAAATTTTCAAACCACTACAATTGATCTAGAATGGTTAAAGTAATAACAAGCCATTTGATATTCAGGATAAACTCCTCGGAACTCAATTTGTAGACGTGCATGTAAAGAAAATCATCCGGGCCAATTGGAATTGAATACCTTTACACTGAATAAAAATAAATGGGTACTAGCCGGGGGAAGCCTGGGAACGCTGGACACAAAATTTGGCCCTACCTCGGATCAGGGCAACCTCTGCTCTCTCTTTTTGCCGTAGGGCATCCAAATATCCGCGCAGTAAAAGAAGCACGAGAAAATATTAAAAAGAAACCAAAAACTCTGGAACCTTGTTTTATTTTGTTTTTTTTTCACCACATGGAAAAGACAAAAAAAATAGGGTAATTCCATAAGAAAGGGGCACTCACTTGTCACTGAAAAAGTAAGCACAATAGAAAAAAACTTGCGGAACTGACGGCACTCACTTCTAACTCACGACGAGAAAACGTTCAAACTGATTCAACAGTACAGAAATCAAGAATTTCTGCTACCAGTAGAAGTACGTAACGGCTCTAATTACAAGATAACGAGTCAGAGTAAGGTGGGATAAGTACGGAATGTGCACCATAAGCGAAGCAATTATATGATCGTCAGGGGACGACAATCAAAAAAAGGGAGTGAATTGTATAAGAAATCATCGAATTAAGAACGGTCGACACTCACGTACACACACGCACTATACGCTAAGCTGTTTGAGGCGATAGTGTGTGAACTCATACACTCACACTCCTTGCATTACAATCAAGCTATAATAGTAATAAGCAAAAAAGCAAAAGGAAATTTGGAATAATGACGGAAAATTCACGAATAGCAAAAAGGGTAAAAGACAACTAGTAAAAAAATGTCAAATAAACTGTAAGAAAATAAGGGAATAGGAAATATTACAAAAAATCGTATCGAAAATTCGATTCAGGATTAAAAATAGAGGTTATTTGCGATTCCACTTAATTATGGACTATTAACAACAATATTGGCCGCTCAAATATTACTCTGATAAAGACTATAGGAAATTATAACTATTGGTATTTAAAAGGGCAATGAACCTTCCAATTTCTGAAATCCTATTAGTCTTTAAATAAAAAGAGGCAGTAGTTGCGAAAATGCAGGTTCATCGAACTTATAGAAATGAGTGGAATCTAAAATGCAAGACCATCAAATTATTGCAAGTAGTGCCGCGGAAGAACACCTATCGGGCGAGAGAAATACAATTTTGCAAATTATGACCAAATGCTCGCCCACAGGTGTTCTACGGCCGAAAGCAGTGCCTTCTCCCACCGATCAATTCAGAGTTTTAAAAGTAACTCGAAATCGATCATGCTTCATTCTTAAGTCTACGGTTCGACCGGGACCACTAAGAATTCGTCGGAAGGAATTTCGCGTTTAGCTATTTGTACTTACCTGTCTCGATTTTTCGCTCGCTGTTCAACGTAAATGAATCATAAAATCGGAAAGAGTGTTCCCGCTATTGCTAGGAAATAGGTTACGGGAGTCAGTTTAACTTCGCGGCAAGTTGGGGTTTTTCTTTTGGAACTTCAGTTTCCTAATTACCCTTTTGAATTTTCTGACTAAAAGAACAAAATTTAAATTACGAAACATTCTACGGGGAATTAAAGCCCGGTAGTAGGGTAATATCCAAGTGACGGTTTATTTTTCGTTTCATTTTATCCGGGGATATTACCTGAAATATTCAAAAAAATGTGTAAACGGAAAAAAAATTAAATCGAGCCTCTCAATTGAGAGTAGTTTAGTGAGAAAACAGTCGGGCGACATACCAATACATATAACACATCAACTATTATTTTATAACAATCAAATACACCCCAACTCAACAACATGTTAGAAACGTCCTGAACTAATAGGGCAGAAAATTGACCTATAAAAATATCATTACTTGAATACAAGTAATTATTATTTAAACTTACAGAATTGATTAACTAAGTAAATTACTCGAATTTATTTAAATAAATCCTCGGATGTAACAAGTGAATTGAAGCCTTCCTAAAAAATTGCTCCTTTTGGTTTTGAGATTCGAAAAAGGGCGAAGTTTTTCTAGACTAAACTCAAATTTTGTTTTTGAGTAGGTCGAATAGGACGCGAAAAGAACTGACCGCTCCCGTTACGGTCCTAGCTCCCGTTGTATAGAGATTTTCGAATTTTTTTCGTCCGGACCGCGAACCCAATTTTAATAATTAAAAACCCATCGATTCCGGCGGCTCACTCCCGTTACGTGGTCGAAAGTTATAATTCCGGTGCCAAGGATAGGACGTGGTTGCGTCTTACGGACTAAGTTTTTACCGATTAAAACTTTGTTTGGTTCTTGGTTCTAACGTCGGACGGACAAAAATCTGAATAGTTCTGGCCCGTGCCAGGTTGCTCAAGAGACTGCCTTTACTCCCGTCGGATCGAGATTTTCTTTTGGTTTTACGTCCGAATCGTAATTCTCGCGGTCAATCCATCAATCCCGGCGGTTCACTCCCGTTCCCGTACCGAAGATTTTAATAAGAGTAAAGTCTCGTTGACCCGGACCTGGGCTTCGCGTCTTATGGGCTAGATCTCCCAAAAAGAATTGATAGATTCGATTCCGACACTGGACGGACAAAAGTCTGGGTAGTTCTGGCCCGTGCCAGGTTGCCCAAGTTACTGCGATTTTCAGTAGTATTCGATGCATCTCGACGGTTCATAGTTGGGGTGATTCGGGTAGGGATTTTTGCAAAATTGCAGAATTTGGATTGGGAAGGTAGGGATACGCCGTGAGAGCCGAAGCAGCGTTTGCAATTTTTATCTACCCAGGTAGCTTGATTTCTTCAGTCTGCGGGAATGGTATTGCTAAATGCTTTCCTTTCGAGTTTTATTATTTTGAAACAGGAACTTCGTCAGCCTTTTACGGAGGTAAAGTGCTTCGAAGTTTTTGTTATATTGGTTGGAGAAATTCTTAATTCAATTTGCATCAAACTGATGCAGGTTGGAATTTTCAACTTAGAGTTAGTATCTATTATTTACAACCTAAATTTTCTATTTAAGGAATTGAGCATTTTAGCGCAGCACCATTGCTGTGTAAGCACGTGGCTTTGTTTTGATACCTCACGTGTTCGTGCTGTCAGATCATGGCGGGCAGCATGTGGGGCGAGGAGCGAGATGGACTTATAGGAGAATAGCGCGTGAAGAGGAAGAGGAAAAGAAGAGAGGCGAGGTGCATTGAATTGTTATGGTGTAGAGTATACTTGCTTGCATACATGGAGAGAACGTGCTTATGCCGAGAATGTAGGTAGGAAGGAGGAGGCAAGACCGTGTGCGAGCGTCGAGTTATGCTCTCGTCGCGGCAGCGTAGCTACACACGGAGAGTGAGACGGCGATGTTTAAAGCGTCAGAAAGAAGGAGAGCGGAACAGGTGCCTATCCCGTGCATGTGTGGAAAAATACTTTACAATGTTTTATGTGACTCCGGTGCATTAACGCGTTTTTATGCGACAGCGTAGAGTATCGTAATGTTGTACATTACGATACAGCGGAAGATCACTCTCCACATTACACTCCGCTGTATCGTAATGTACAAAATTACGATACTGTACGCTGTCGCAACAAAACTTGTAAATGCACCGTCTTCACATAAAATAATATATGCGCCAATGAGCACAATTCGGGACTTCACGCGACTCGCTTACAATGCTCGCAGGACTAATCTCGCCTCGGCTTCGGTCGTCCTGCGAGTATTGCCGCTTGTCGCGTAAAGACCCTCATTATGCGCCTCGGCGCATGATATACTATTATCGTCATTTTTATTTTAGGTCTAGGCTCAAGTTTGCGTCATTCATGCAACACATACACACATTTTCTTCCCGCAATCCACCCTCACATCATTGAGTGGGTTGGGGAAGGTATCCTAAAGTTCAAACGCCTAAAGAAAAAAAAGAAAGATGGGAGCATAAGTCGATCGGAGAAAAATTTTAATTTTCTAGAATTAGAATTATTCTCCTAAGTCATTGCCCTTTTCATTTACAAGCCAGCTCGTTGTCAGCCTTCGAGAGCTTGGAATGCTACGTCAGCATTCTTGTAGCAAGCTCTCCGGTTACGAGCGAACGGAGAGACTTGGAGAGCTAAATTGCTTTCAATTTATGGGACTCGAAATAATATTTCGAGCCACATTATTTTTAATTTAAATTCTCAAAATTCGCTCGTAACATAAACTTATAACTGAAAAGTTGATTTTCAACCATACTTAACCTAAAAAAATTGAATCATTTTAGAGAGAGAATCTAAATTAGAATTTCGTCACTCTACGTGGAAATCAAAGTCGCCTATCCCTCTAACATAAGTATGAAAATTATTATATTTGTTGAATTGTAATAGCAGGGTATCCGTTCTAATTAGAGAAAAAAAATTCCGTTTTTTTCCCCGGTTCGCAAAAATTTTTCACGATCAATGGAATTAAAAGGTTCGAACTCTAAAGTTAACCATTTTCCCATTTGAATGGATGAAAAATGAACTGCCAATTCAAGTTTTAGTTCAAAAATGTTGTATTCATGTGCGCAATAACTTACACGTATAAAAAATGATAGTATTATACTAACACTTTTCAATTGACCAATTTTAAATTGACTGCATTTAAACTGAAAAATTTAGAATTTTTAACTTTTATCAATTGTAGTATCCAAAGATTTAGATTCAGTTCCAAACATAAAAATCCATGTTATCATTTTTAATGCTCCAAATTAAGGAATCAACGAATGAATTTTAAACTTGACAGAGTTATAGTTAAAAAAAAACTAAAGTGAAAGTTTTAACAATTTTAAATTAAGTCAAATTTCAATAAAAAATTTAAAAAAAATTTTTTTTAAAGTGAACATTTTTAAAATTAGAAGTTGAATTATTTTCTTATTTTAAAGAGATTAGAATACCTTAAAAAGCTTCAAATTTTTTTCCCAAAATCTTGAAAAATCTACATGTTGTTAGAAATTTCTTTTATAACTTCTAAATGTTTTAAGGAAGTACCTACGCGTACCCAACAAAAAATAAATAAAATAAAAAATAAAATAAAAATAAACCCAGCTATAGGTATCGAAATTACGGTACGAATAGTCGGATTTTGTCGGAACACAAACTTCGTTTAAATTATTTGAAATCATTTCAATTTTTAAATTAATTTTAAATCTTGCTAAAAACTCTAAATATCTCTAAAAATTACTCGAATTGTTCTGCAAATAATAAGTGTTCAGTTGTCATCAATACTAATACTCAGTTGTAATCAATAATTAGAAGCTCTTTGAAATTTTCACGATTTAAGGCTTTCCATTTAGAACCATTCAGTTTCAAATTATTTACAAGAGCTCACGAAATAATTAATATGCAATCATTGTTAGAGAGAACAATGAAAAACGTAAAAACTCAAGAATACAGCATTAATAATAATTCAATGAACCGATCGTCAGAAGAAGACAACGATGTCATCTTGGTAGAATACAAAAGCCAACTAAACTAAAATCAAAGACAACGCAACCACCCTTTGAAAATAAATATTTAAAACGAACAGGTTACTCACCATGAACTGCTGACATAGCCGAAGTTTGCGACAAATCCATGGGTTGATCCATCATATAATCGGAATACGGAATTGTGGAGGCACTACTGTCACTATCCATAGCAAAACAAAGACTGAAGAGTTGCAAGGGCAAACTCAGGTCCAGATGTCCAAGTGACATCATGACAAATCGGATTACAACGCGAAAATTCCCTTCAAGACATGCTGCCAACGTCAACATTCAAAACAGGAAGAGAAGAAAGAATTAAACGAGAGCACTCACTACAGTAACATACACCATAAACATATGTAGATACAGAATACACTTACTTCCCTAAAATGACCCACAGCACACAAATCCACCTTCACGCACGGGCTTAATAGAAACATAATCGGTCCACAAAAAAAGTAAGGGAATAAGTAAATACTTTGCTCTATAACTTGTTCAACAATAAAGAAAAAAAAACATGGAATCCTAAGCATGAAAATTTCGTTATATAACGGCTTTAAGGAATCCCAGTAAGTACCATTAAAGAAAATTAATTTAAATTTAAATTTAAATTAAGAAAATTAATTTAGTCATCGAGGACGATGATGCTTTTAAGAAGGGAGGACTGTTACATCCCGAAATTTAAAAATTTTATTGTAACGCCCAACTAGACGCAACCTACCTTATCAGACATCCTTCAGGCTAACCCCATCAACTACAAACCATAGTCTTCTTGGTCTTCTCTGAGTTTGAACCTGAATATGGTAACCGTACTACGGTCGGTAAGAAAGAGACCACAAGATAATTAAAGTATTACCATGGAAGGATAAGAACTCAGAGAATACCGATAACTTAGCACACGTTCAGTAAATAAGAGATTGTAATTACAGGCTCTATCGCTATAAAATAATTAAGTATATTTAATAACATACAAATGCACGCATATTCTTATTAATCCAATAGCAATGTCAAAACTAATTATATGGAATATGAATGCACGTGTATGTGTAAATTAAGGTAATAATTTATCGACATAATGTCATATCATTGCTACAGCTAAAGTGTAACCCACCTAGTGGAGAAACATGCATATAGTCAGACAATGATGCGATCCAAGTGTCTGACTAAATATATCGCTTATAGTTAGCATATAGAATCCAAACTCATGAAAGTTCAAGAGTCGAGATGCGCGATCGCTGTCCACGGTTGCTGACAATAACATGAGTTATCCGCGCGAACCGTTTAGGCACACAATACGGACAATTGAAAGTATCAAATAACTTCTCGCGGAATTAGAAAACAGACTAGCGATCACCGGAAGTCTCGGCGAATGGAAATATTAATTACTCGTACGTGCCAACCACCCATTTGTAAATCGCAACGTGCTAAACCACCAATTTGTAAATCGTACGTGACTTTCACGAAGTCCAAGGTTTATATAAACCCCAGCGCAACCCTTACATTTGTCTCTACGTTTGAAGCAGTCATACTGTTCACTTCGATCTTCGCAACACTTCGACAAAGTCGCGTCTTTTATCTCATTGTGACCAAAGAAACACTCTGATTAAGTCGCGCCGTTTTAAGTGGTTAACGTGTGTTCAAGTCTTGTACTAAAATCTCTTCGACTGAAACCTTCAGTCGTCGTAAAGTGAGTCTTTTACGAAAAAAGTTCGCAGTGTTAAACGTTCGCGAAAAGAACTCAAGTGTGGATTGGGTATCTGCTGTAGGACCCTGTATCGCACTACCAATACTGAAAAGTGCTCGTGCACGTTTTCAATATAACAAACATCCGGTAGAGTTCCGTCGCTGCTCTACGATAAACACGGAGATCCAATCGATCAGCACAACATCTCTTTCGCTCTTTCTTGCTTAGGAAGGTAATCGTAAGTTTTGTATAATTATTCTAATTAATCCTGTATCCTAGTTATAATAAACATTGTTCACACTGAATTTCATATGTGATTTAAACACTGTAACCTAACACAGTCCGCGTAGGGCTGACAAGTGGCTAACGATCCCATAAAACAAATAATTGGTCAGGCCTTACCAACCTGATTTAAAATCAGCATACTGGTGTCTTACAATCTCGCACTTAGCCAAACTACCCTCGCCTATTGCTTGGGACGTAAGAGCTGCAGGGAAAGAAAAATTCTCAAATTTTTTTTTTTTTATTTTGCTATCGAATCATTTACAGTATTTTTTTTATTTGTTTTTATTGAAGCCTATAACGCCGCGGGGGGGGGCGGGATGTTCTCGAAATTTTTTTATAATTTTTCTATCGAAATTTTTACAATGACAAATTTAGTTGTTTTTATTGATGCCCTTAACGCTGCGGGAAAAAAATGTTTTCGACAATTTCTTTTTCAAAATTTTTAAAATAACAAATGTCGTTGTTTTTATTGAAGCCTTAACAGTGAGGGAAAAAAAATTTCGAAAAACATTTTCTTATTGAAATTTTTAGAATAACAAATTTAGTTGTTTTTTATTGAAGCCTGTAACGTGATGGGGGAAAAAAGTCGAACATTTTTTTCCAAATTTTCTTATCGAAATTTTTAAAATAACAAAATTCGTTGTGGAGGATAAAAAATGTTCTCGAAAATTCTTTTTTTCCAAATTTTGCCGTCGAAATTTAATTTGCGAATCGCCGCACAAAAGGGAGGTACGAATAGAGAGAGAAGGTACAGAAAGTATACTTGTAAGAGAGAGATAGAGTGTTGTGGAATTAGTTCGTTTGTTTCGTTTGGTTGTTTCTTTCAATACACTACCGTTCCAAAAAAAGTTTCACTTTAAAATAGTTTTAATTTAAACTCGTTCAATCAGCGTTATCCATCTATTCTCTCTGAACATTTTCAACCCATAGTGATTCGAGCCTCACAACATTTTTGTAGTGTGCATTTCTTAACATGCGATAGTGGATGGGATTATATTAATGCTCTTGGAACCTTCAATGCCAATATATTATTTATTATTAATTCTCTACAACTCTCAACGACAATTTATGTGTGCCAATGCATTGAAGAATCGTGCTTCAAAGTAAAGTTTAAAGATTTTTGTCTGAGACTGTGTATCAGTAGTTATTCAGGTAATTCATCCAATTTTTTATAATATATATATATATATATATATATATATATATATAT